>NDXB01005246.1:4156-29038 GCA_002631895.1 Agapornis roseicollis
AAAAAAAAAAAAAAAAGAAGACAAACCTGTATTAGAAAATAAGTATATTCCAGTCATTCCTTGGCTGATCAGATTATGCAAAACTGTTTATTAATGGGGGTGTGCTTTCTGCATTAATTTTTATAGCTCCTGACCTTGCAGTATGTCATGAAGGCTCCTTGTGTTCCAGGCTATTGGTGTGAATCATAGTCTAGATCTCCACAGTCGTTCTAATTTGCAATAAAAATCACACTTCTTGGTGGAAATAAACCCCTCGCTCTTTACATTAACAGTGGAGTATGAGATGTGTTCCTTTGAAGAAAAAAAAAATCCTCATTGAATTTTTGGGACGTTGATGCTGTGGTTAGAATATCAAATAATGAAAGTTAGTTAGGTGCTGCCAGAAACTTAAGAACCCCATTTTTTATTTCTTTTCTACTGAAAAAAATCAGCTTTTTGCATGAAAGAATGGGGAAGCCTAATTTTCTTTGTCAAGAAGAGCAACCTTTCTTTATTTTCCCCTCTTCCACACCCCCTTTGAGGTTCTTCCAGCCAGTTTGCTGTTATCCTTCACACAAAACACCATCAAAAGTAGCATTCAAAGCTAAAAGCAAAAGACAAATTGCTGAAAATAAAGCCTGCTACTAGAAAACATGCTTCAACGTTTCTGCAAGACTGTAAAGTCTGCTTTTCCCCAGTGATGCTAGATTGTGAGAAAATGGTATGGATAAACCTGAATAGAGATTAATCTTTTTGAAAACTATCGCATACAAAGGTATTTTCATGTAAATGTCATTCATGCTTTAAAAGGTAATCCTTTTAGAATTGCTATGTAACAGAGAGTGGTATTTTCTTAATTCAGATTTAATTGTAATTTATATTTACTCATATATACACACAAATATTAATTAAAATTATTTTGTCATTAGCAAATAGTCCTAATTTTATTTCTCTAAAAATATATATACATATTATTTGTTCCACACAAATACCTTTACACCATGAACTTTCTTCTTTTTCATCTTTCATATGGTACAGTATCCTTGAATTTCATTCTGATGTTAATTTATTTCTTTATGAATACTGAAATTGTTCTGCCACCCTAGTGCTCTTTGTATACGCCACATCACTACTAATAAGGTACATCTTGGAGGACTGCTGTAGTCTAACAGAATTATGTTGTCATTTAAAGAGGATGGTGATACAATTTGTGCAGCAAGCACAGTCTGTGGATATGAAGGAGCACTAAGCTCAGTCTGGTATTTTCAGAAGAAGCACCTGAATTGATGAAAGATTTTCAAGCCTCCATAGTTCGTATTTTCTCTTTCAGTGGGAATGTGGAGGGGTTTTTAATTAAACAAACAAAAAAAAAAAATGGATATAAAGACTGAAAATAAGCTTCCTTCTCATGTCAGTTAACATGTCCGTATTTTATACTTAATGTTGCTTCTTTAAGAGCAGCATTTCTCCCAGCATTTCTTCTCACACAACACTAATTGCTCTATCTGGGGCACTGCATTTGCAGGGCTTGGCTCTTGGTGGCCTTGCTGCATCTGTGTTTACATCTCTTCTGTGACCGGTCAGAGGCCTGAGCTGGGGCATTTCAGCCCCTTTCAAAACCAGTCCTGGTGGAGTTTAACCAAACCTTGCGTCACTGAGATCTACTACTCCCAAGAGCTGATCCTGCTCAGTTTCTACCTTCCAGTGACATTTTGACATAAATAGGCAGGCAGCCTTTTGCTGGCCTGGAGATAGGAGGTCTGAAAAAAGTGTGAATTCAAACGGCTGTTGATAAATTGCTCTACAAGGCCTTCACTATTAATTTCTGTCAGTAGACAGTAAAACGGCAATGGCTGCTCAACATTGTTCCAAAAACAACACTTCCTGTGACAGGGCAGACAACACTATGCTGACAGATTGGAATCGGTCTTGCTCAATTGGCTATTGGGTGCTATCTAAAATTATACAGCTGGTGTTCAACAGGGGTATTGTTCTCACACCACATTACAAAGCTAAGCCCCACATAAATAACAAAGGGGGATCATGCCCACATATCTGCTCACTATAGCAGATGGACTTTTGTGGCCTGCCTCTGGCAGAATTTGTCCTTTTGTAAAAGAATTTCCATACATTTCCTTCTCTGAGCCCTTAGCATTGGTTTTGGTTCTTGGAGTGGGTGGCATGACCTATAGGTTTGATTTTGCACATGAGATTGACTTGGAAGCTGACAAACGGAGACAGCTGGAAGTGCTTTTAGGATACAAATGCCAAATTCTTTTTATCATTTCTGCAGCCTTTGGATTCCCAAAAATAAGACATATGAGGTAGGACGTGAAGACAGAAAATAGCTTCGTTTGGAAAGCAATGGACAAACAAGGGCCATTCACATAACTGGTGGATGCAGACATAGCTGTCATCCTTCCCACCACAGCCTTTGAACAAAGAGTAAGATAATGCAGCTAGAATTGGACTGTCTTTCTGGCCAAGTGTTATGTAAAGAGAAGACCCACCTTGCAAACTGAGAAGTGGGTATGATTGTCAGTGGTTTTTAAGTGGCACATATTAAACCATGCAAGACTAATGCTGCATAGGCACAAGAAAAGCTAATTCACTAAACTATTTAAGTAGTGCTTATTGTTAAAGTGCTTATTAAATAGACAGGATTACAGAAGATAAAGATCGAAGTACAAGTTATCAAAAGCTCACTTGGTAAGTCCAAGGAAGATCATTAGGCAAAATGGCTAGTTTTATATGCAACATGTTTCTTACCTTGGGATCATGAAAAAATCCACTAAGTGCTCCAATTAATCTACTGTACATTAATTATAGTAAGGTACTGTAATCCAACACTAGTCTTTGCAAAATAAGCCTTCAGATTCATTGTGATAGATACTAGTAACTATCAAATGTAGCATTAATATGCATCTCTCATTCACTGTGAATGCTTAAAGTCTGCTAATAAAGGCTGAGATGTCTGTGAAGCCCTTGGAGACAGAAACAGCCCTGCAACACAAGTTCTGTACTGTGACTTGGGAAATCCATCCTGACAATGAGTGATGTTAGGAAAACATCTCAGCAGGATTAATCCCTCTATTAACTTGCGAGCAGCAGTGCTGTGTTACTTGTTTGGGTCTATACTGCAGTGTATCTATAGGTTTACACACTTGTGTAACACTACCTTGAGAAACTCTCTTATGCTGCACTAGATGGTGTAGACATGCTCTTGATAATCTTCTTCTAAGGCTAGGTTAGCATCAATCATCATTTCCAAGCAACAGGCTGTGAATTATATCAGAATTTTGAACACATGCCTCTCCAGAGCATGAAACTGGGTGTTTTATGGAGGATTTGTCCTCTCTGAAATTCCAGCAGTAAGTAGTAGGTTGATAATTATAAAGGAGGCAAATGACCTTCCCTCTTTAAGATTGCTTTGTGGGAGTGTAAAAGGAAAAAAGAACTTGTGGCATAGATGGTGAAAGTACAAAGTAAGTCAATTAAACAGCCCCATTGTCCAGTTTTCATGTGAATCTCACCCTTGGAGAAGTCCAAAGGCAGGTGAGGCAAGTGAACAAACATAGTGTCTGTAAATGTTTGTTAGATTGAAGCACTAGATTAATAGTTGCAAAATGGAACTGACATTCGCATGACTTCTCTTTAATATCCATGTAATTTTAACAGATTTTCCCACAAGGGCTCTTCTATACTGATTCCTGCAGCAGTGCCATTTGGTGATTGCTGTTTAAAAGTATTGTGACGCATGGTGAAAGTCGTCCAATAACATTCTTGGGAGAAATAGTTTTGTTTCTTTTCCACATACCTTTTCCAACTTATTTTAACGTTTGAGACATTTGCATGGAAAAAAACCCTTACTTTTTAGGGCTCTATTTCCCTAGGTGTTTTGCCCCACAATGGATTTCCTAACTTGCAAATGCAGAGGCCACTGTCACATATGCAAATGAGGTGACTTCACAGGCAGATAGCTATGGCAATTACCAGCATGTACAATTACATAATTTGCACCTACAATTGCTGTGATTATATAGCTCAGCTGGGTATGTAATTGTTGACATACAGCGAATATGCAATTACATACTTAAGTGATATAGGATTCTCCCTTTGGAGTTAACTTTTCCTGCTGCTTATTGTGCATACAAATTAATACATGTACATTTCTGGTGAGAAAAGAATGTGGTGACTGCTTCTGTCCTCATGGCCATTTCCTATAAGAATTATGTAGTGGTTGAAAGTCACATAATATAGACCAAACTTACCATCTCCCAGATCAATTAAGTTGTGTGATTTCAGGTAAAAAACAATTAGTGGCAGCTTAGAAATGCAAACAATAATTGCCTTAACTTCATATATGCACTTCTAAAAAAAAACCCCAAACAAACAAAAACCCCAAACAAACAAACAAACAAAACCAGAAAAAAACAAAGAACAATACAGAAAATATGCCAATGTGTTTCTTGTGTTTAAATCGTACAGTACAGTAAACTAAATCATTGGGAACATTAGTTAGAAAATGATGTATCTATGAAAATATACAGTTATTAAAAAAAAAAAAAAAAAAAAAAAAAAAAGGAAAGAAAAAGGAAAAAAAAAACAAAAAAAATGGAAACATTAATTAAAAAAAAAAATAATAAAAAAAAAAAAAAGGAAAGAAAAAGGAAAAAAAAAACAAAAAAAATGGAAACATTAATTAAAAAAAAAAATAATAAAAAAAAAAAAAAAAGAAAAGAAAAAGGAAAAAATAACAGAAATGAATTGTACCTTTTTAAAAAGAATGTGAGAGGTCCTGGGAAGTTTCCAGTGCCCAAAAGATCAGCCCTGTATTTTACATAATTGCAAAGGTTTTCCCTTTGATAGGAAAGATGATGTGGATGATATGTCCAAGAAGGCATAGCAAGGATATACTGTTTGCTTTTACATGAAATCTCCTCGAAAACAGGAAAAGTGGAGCAGGCTGTCATTCCTAAGCTACTGTTCCCTATTGCATTACTTAAATGGACTAACAAGTGAGGACAATAAAGAGACTTTTGTTACAAATTGACTATGCATAATAGAAAATTAATTAGGTATAAAAAGTTTAAAGAAGCTTAGTTTAAAACCATGAAAGGATTCAGTCTTGCAGTTTGTTCCTGCCTCCAATAAAGAAGCCAGATAGCATTGCATTTCTTATGCTATCTGTAGAAAAAAGTATGACATTAGCTTTGGATCCAAGAATTAGACAACAGATATGCTTTCAGATCTTTAAATATACAATATGAATTTCTACCTCTATGGGATATGAATACATCCAGAGAGTAGATGAAATCTGCTGCAAACTTCTGTAAGAAAATGAAATTAGAAATGTTCACTGTGGCCGTGTTCATTGCAAGCTCATATCCTTAGTTGAGAAATTACAAAAAGAAGACATTCATAGAAGAAATTGCAGCTAAGACCACTAAATCACCAGTTTAAAGGTGTTGCCTGGAGTTGATTGACAGGCATTCATATCGTCTGTCCAGATGTTTGGTCCTAATTTTGGGTTCTTAGTTTAAACATTCTTGGCTATAGTTGACTTTTAGGAAGACATAGCTGTGTTGCTAGACCTGGAGAATGACATCATGTCCTGTTCATCATGCAAGCTTTCTCACTAAATTGGACCATTCCTCAGTTTTGATGAGCCCTGCTTTTTGTTCTCCAGCAGTCTGCGTGAAATACAAGATAAATAGATTTACTACCCAAAAAAACAATCTTGTTAGAGAAAGGAAGAAACTTCATGCGGAGAGCCAACAAGACCATGAGTTCTCAGTTCATGTTTTTAAATGCTATGCTCCTCCTAATTCCTTGTGGTAAGCAAAGCAATATCACTTTTACGTTCCAGCGCACCCTTATTACATGTGAAATTTGCTCGACAATGAACTGGGTCAGCACTCATTTTTGTTACAACTCAGACCAAAGCAAATCATCACAGTACCTCAACAGTCAGTTTTTAACAACTATTTCAGGATTCAATCTCTCTATATAGAAGAAAGAGACACATCAATCATAACTATTAACATCCAATTTCATGGCCCGCAAACAAGATCTCTGTCACTTTTGGTGTGAATTGTAACAGCAAAGATTCTGGTGGGAAGAGGTTCATTGCATCATACAATTCATAACTGTTTAAGCTCTTCCCCACCCCTAAAATGAAAAACAATGTAGGAGCCATTTCAGTCCTTAGAACTGATCTGGACTAGACCCAAATAAGAAAACAGAGGCTTTGGTTATTATATGCTGTAAAAAGTCCATCAGGTTTGACACCGTTATTATAGCTGTAAGTTCAGTTTCTCCGATGAGATGTTCCAGTGAGCAAGAAAACCATAATGGGCATATTGGTAAGTCTCTGCTACTGCTGTAATTAGGCCAATCACTATAAATACTTACCAAGCATTTCTCTGTTTAAAAAAATGCCATTACATTGGAACTTTTACCAGCTTTTAGTATTTTCCTCATGATTAAAGAAGGCTAGTCTAGAAACAGACTACTTAGGCTACAGTGGTACTGATTTTAAGGATGAGGAGGATGAGGAGAAAGACTCCTACTGTGCACCTACAAAACTAGCTGAGTGACAAATGCTCCTCAAACCATATCACATATCCTAATGAAAATTAAAACTAATGCATGCTGCTTTTTAAGAACCTTATTACCTTATATAAATACATATGCATAGATATACAACCCTTAAATATAAATATATACAATAGAAAATGTTAAATTATAACTTGGTGCCTTGTATTCTGTTTTATGTTCACAAGTGAAAACAGCCTAGGTAAGTTTTCATAGAAAACAACTACTCTTTACCCAGTTCAATTCTATGGAACTTTTTAATTATTTTATGTAATTATTTGTTCCATATTTATAAATTTTAACTTTGCAGATTTTAAAATAAAAGCTGAGTATGAAACCCAAACGTGATGGAAGTTTACAGGAGTCTGGCAAGGGCAAAAATTGTCTCTTATAACTAATTCTTCAGCAGCAGAAAGGAAAGTTACTGCACAACATCGCCTAGTGTGAGACAAAGTTTTCTGCGCTACAGGAAATGTTGAAAGCCCCCACAAACCTATCTTGCCTCATGGAATTCTGAACATTACATTGTGTGCATAAGCATCTATGCCTTATTTACAATTTTATTATTGTACCAAAACAGACACTCACCATTACTATTTTTAAGTTTGTAGGGTTCTACAAGTATATTCAGAGGTGCAGGGCAGAGATGAAAATTAATTCATAAGACCCAAACATGGGGAACTATATCTGGTTTACTTCTCACATAGAGTAAACAAGCTTTCTCTTCGGCACACTTCTTTGCTGGGAGATATGAAGTTACCCGCACCAGCAGTGGTAGCTGTGCAGAGCAAAATAAGGTTTAATGGGCCCTTCAGCCATTAAAATCATAACCAGTTCCTGATGGTACATTTAATTCATTTTCCTCTCTTCAGTTTCCTATTGAATTCTTCCTCTCTTTTCCTCTTCTCCTCTTTCTTTCTGTCATCTGTTCATCTGAACACCCATAGCTATTTCTGAAAAATACGGTTTTGGTACCTATAGGGAGAGAACTCCCAAAAAGGAATCTCTATTATATTTCACATCCTCCTATAAGAATTTGCCTCTTTGTTTTTCAATACCAGCTTCTTCTTTCTGTGCTTCTCTTGCTTCTTTTTGACTAGCTTTTGCAGTATCCTTAAATCCTTCCTGCCAACCATCCAGTCATCCTCCCCAGTATGCTATATTATCTGCAGCATTTCCAGGTCAAAGTTTAAATGGCAATGGATTAGCAGGAATAGGTTTAAATGATACAGTGTCAGTGAAAACCACAGAAGGACACAGGGTGAATGAGCCCTAAGTGAAGCATTATCTTTCTTGAAAAGAGAAAAGAAAGAGTAAGCGCTTTTTGTGTATATGCTGCCGGCAGAGAACGGTGTCACTTACTAATTATAAAATTTCTCCAGAGTGCTTTACAAATCTCCAGACATCACAAATGTCACGTATAAGCCTTAAAGCTTGCTGGTTCTTGGATTCTTTGCTAGGATTGGTAAGAACTATGATGTGGTTTTTTGTAATGTGCCCCCCTACTTACAAAAATGTGGGCTAATACCATCTGAGTTCATTGCGCAGATATACCAAATGATAAATACCTGTACCTGGATCACCCAAAGGCAAAAACTACTGTAATGTATTATCCATGGCTCAGAAATCTTATGTCCAGGATCACAGCATGACAAAAGCATTAGAATTCAGCCGCATCAGATTTTCTCTCCTTCTTGCCATACTGTACAAATTATTGCAGTTAAATGTCTATCTTCACATGTTTTAATTAATATGGGAGGTGGATCCTCTATAACACTGGAGACATTTGTATTATACCCACGTCTTTTTTTCTGTTTTGCAGTATAACTAACCAAACAAAAGGAAAGTCAAACAAAACCTCCTTCAGCTCTCCCACAGATCTTTTCCAAATGTATCTCAAGGGAAGGGCTTCAGTTTTCCAGTCCCTCACTGCCTTCCTGTAATGTCTGCTTATAATCTAGCTTTCTTCATTAACTGGAAAAGAAGATTAGCTTCTTCTTCAGCTATTTATACTCTCATTAGTGAATAGAGTTTATCATACTTCCTTAGTGAAAATGTACAGAATTTTACAATCATCTGTACTGTTATTTGAATATTATTCCTCCCCTCACTTATCCTGAGCTTTGACAATGGAAGTCCTATTGTCTTATCTCTGCAATGCCTCTGCAGTTATTTCCATGATGCAGAGGTAGCTCTCTACCAAGTCAAGAAGCTGGAGGTCTCTTGTGTATATCAGTGAATAAAAAATGTAGTTGCCTGCTAAGTAGGACTTTTGATTCAATATGGCATGAGGCTCTCCCTTTTAATCCCACCATGTCCTTAAGCAAGGACACTGTATGATGACAAAATCATTTCAACTCTCAATTAGAACATTATATATAACTATATTTCAACCATCAAAATTGGGCAGAAATCAAGAAAATATGAACCTGAAAATGTATCAAAAGCCAAAAGGCAACTCTTCTCCTTCCCCCTGCCAAAAAACATCTTCTATAACTTCAGGCTTTTGAGACAATCTCAAGATTTTTGAAAGCTTTGACGTAGCAGTAATATGGGTAATTGTCTGGAAGATTACTGTGTTTGAGGTTTCTTACCCTTGATTACATTTCTGAGTGCAGTGTTGCTTTGTAATACGTTCCTGGGGCATCTTGCTGAGACTGGCCTTGCAAAGCTTTAACATGGTCATTTTCTAAGTGATTGTTACTTGCATATCTGTATGCTTCCTCTTTCTCTTTTCACTTCATTTCAACTGGTGAATGTCTTTCCTGATGTGCAAAGTACAGGTTAACCTGAGAAAAACAACCTAAACAATAACAGGATCTATGCACCCCAGAAAAGATGAAGCAACTAAGGATCTTTTATTTCATGTTTTAAAATGTTGTGGATTTTCCCATACAACTCTGAGTGCTGAAACAGAACCTGCAGCCTGACTTTGTTCTTTTTTTTTTTCTAGTTGGAAACTTCCATGTGATTTTTTTCAAACAGGGACACGATCTTTAATCCCCAGTTACTGAATCCTTTTTAAAACAATTGGTGAGCTCACTTTTGTAAATAGATGTCAATGGAGGCAACACCTGAGGTTGTCTTTCTGGCTTTGTAGGTCTAAGTAATTGTAAAATGAAAACAAGGAGTAAAGGTCAGAGCAATAAAGAAGTCCAGTGCCACTTTGCCCCTGTAAACTGCCTGTGTTGGAGCCTCTCCTGCTCCCACTCCCTCTGATTGAATTTCTACCCTCAGAGTTAGTCTGGATGTGGAGGTGAGTCTTCACTTAGCTCATTGCAGAACAGAGGCCCAAATGCCTGAGAGAGAAAAGGAAAAGCCTTGGCAGATTGCTAACATATCAAGTGTTAATGAATACAGTACTCTAATTAGAAATGTCTGCAAGAACTGAGTAATAAGATCCTTTGAAAATGTGACAGTTTTTAATTTCTTTTGTTAGTAGAGTTTATACTTTTCTGAATTAGAGCTTTTATCAGACTGGCATCAGACTTTAGGAATGACAATAATACTTGAAATACAAATAGAGTTTCTTTTGAAATCACTAGCTAAGCTAACATTTTATTGAAATTCTGAGTTCCTGGACTTTATTAGGTCAATAGATATAATTTAAGAACCTTTTTTTTTTCCTCTCCTTGTTTTCTTGGTTTTTCTTTTTCTTTTTTCTCTTAAAAAAAAAATCCTAATGAATGTAAGATTGGCTGGAATTTGCTAGCTGATTTTCAGAAACATCTTGACTTTTTTTTGTTTAATTTCAAATGTAATACCTCTGCAGATGGCTGAGTTTGTAATTCATGGCACCAGTTCAAAAAGGTATATTAACTGCTTCTAAACCGCTCAGCATCAAGCATTTACTGGACTTATCATGAATTGGCTTAATATTAATTAAAATATGTTCCTTCCTCAGGGTGAATTTTCAGGAGATGCAGATGGTTTTACTTCTGTGTGCCTACTTCCATTTTATATGAACACACACACACACACACACACCCCAACCCAGAACAAAACTCTGAAAACCCAGAGCAGCACATAAACACTGTAGGTCCCTTGAAGTCCTCTGAAAGAGCCTGAAAGGGATAGTTTCTTTCATTCTTGGCCAAACAGTGATAGACAAACAGGTAAAAAGGCAAGGAGAAAAATACCATTTACTCACTGTAGCAGCAGGAAATCGAGCAAAGAAAATAAACAGGGTTTGAATCCTGGGCCTTTAACCTGCTAGTCAGACAGTTTTCTACAGTTTCATTCTGTGCACATTTGTGTGCTGCTAAATGATGAAGGGGAGGTAGAGGAACTGTAGGCTTGTGGGATCCCTGGGACTCCCACAGCTACAAGCACAGCTGTACAAACACATGCAAGCTTTGTTAAGGTAGGGTGGGCAATAGCCTGAAACTGCTGAGCTGATCTGACCTATAAATCCCTTCCAAAAGCTCTGCCTGAAAGAAAGCCAGAAGTTATGTGTAAATGTATTACCCAGCCAGTTGGTTTTGGTGCTTTTCTGTATTTACGTCAAACCTTTAACATTCTCCTGGCTAGGTAATTTTGCAAGTAGGTTCTTTGAGTGTCCTACTGATTACCTGGGGTGGGAGGAGGGAAGGAGAGGGATCAATGGGTGGATTGAGGAACTAATAACTCAGGAACTCATTCAAATGAACGTAGAGTTTTAAAGGATACGTGATATATCACATAAGCTGACGTAGGGCTACAGGAAGTCTGTAAAAAAGAAAATGCGACATCCAGCCATTTGTTTTGAGTGGAAGGATGATATGAATTGGTCAGATTAGCAACAGCAGGATTATTTCAAATTGGACTGCAGTCTCCCTCTTCCCTTCCTCCCTTCATCCTCCCCCAGTAGATCTCCCACTGTTCATTTGCAGATACAATCTCACGCAAGAACGCAGCATTGCAACCTTGCACTGTCCTGTGTGTGTGTGAACAAACTATACCAGAGCTAGTCCCCTATAATACTCACCATGCAAATCACAAAACCGTCAGAACCCTTCATGAAGAAAAGAAAAATAGGGGATCTTTCTCAGACCTTTTTTTTCCACTTTCTAAACATTTCTGAACTCTGTATGACCTCCTTTACAAATGAATCTAAGAACCTCTAAATACATAGCAAATTCAGACAGCAGAAAGCAGGGCAACACCTCACAATTTGAAGGAAGCTAAAAGAAGTAATGCGAAGTGAAACAAACAAAGCTACTGATGAAAATTATGCAACCTAAACCAGAGAAAGTTGAAATAAAACGCATGGATTGGAGTATTAAATGTAGTGTGAACTGTGCAACCTGCCCCCATTTTCTTCCCTGAAAACCTCTCCATCCCACCACCTAAAAAGCAGTTAAGCTACAGGGGGATAATATCACCCTTGGGATTTATGAAACAAAATCAATGAGAGCAATGGGAGTAACGTCACTCCTGTAAATGATCAAAATGCACCAATTACAGGGAGGTGTTAATCCTCATCAGGCCTGTTTGGTGCTATGGAGGCATTTGAAGTAAAGCTGCTCTGGAAGTGTTAGGGGACCAGCTACTCTCACAGAGTTTGGAGGAGCAAAGGTATTTCGACCCAGCCTTCTCTAAAAGAAGTTTGAAAAGTACAAGAGAAAGAAAAGGAGGGGGTCAAGCATAATATATTGGTTCATTTGTTGAAATGAAATTAAAAAATCTAGTAAATGTTGAGTGATGAGCCCAAAATTCCCTGCATGAGATCTGTTGCTAGAGCTTTCATCACCATTACTTTCATCACCATCATTTTTTCAACACCATTAGACCTCCTCAGTGGTCTGATAACTCAATAATTGGAAATGGCTGTCTTTTATGATTTTATGTATATTTTTATGCTTTATATCAGAGAAAATTAGAGCTAAATTGTTGGGTCTGTACTTGCTTTAACTTGTGACTGAGTTGCATTACTAGATGATTAAAAATTCGCATCTTCTGAGATGCTGCTGCCAGCAAGGATCACAAGCGCAGGAGGCTTGCAGGATCACCTCCTAGAAGACAAAAAAAACAGTAGCAATTCAACAATGTAGGTGTTTGAGGGTTGCTTTGTTTTGCCCTTTCTCTTTTCTATATTTAGAAATATGATTTGTATAGTTAAATGCGGCTAAAACGACTGGACATGGTATTTCTCCTTGAGGTTAAACTAGTTAAGATAATTGTGTAGTGATTCATAAATACAGATTATGCATTGAATGGGCATTTTGTCATTCAAACATTGGTTTTCCCTCTCTGGGTTTTAAAGCAATAAACCTAAGGCCTAAAGCTTCTCAAAAGCCAGTTAGCTTCCCTTGAGCTAGACCATTTTCTGCTGTGGCACTGAAAAAAACAAAGGCTGGGGAGGGATGGGAGATGAGGGGTGCACTTGAACAAGCTGCCTGACCTCTTTCTTAGACAAAGTAGGCAGCAAGGCTGTGATCATTTTGCCACTGCATCCTGTTCCTGGTTAAAAGCTAGATCCTGTGCCCTCGGTCAGACCTGCAGGAGATTGGTGTCCTCTAGAACCATGTATGGTTACACAGGAGGTGAAAGGCAGCACTCTCTGCAGAAGCTACTTGAAAAGTGCCTTCTGGAGTTTCTGCAAAGCAAAGGAGCTCTTGGTGTTTGCAGGTGCAATGTGAAAATTAACAACAGGCTTCTCAAAGAGGCTGTTGACTTCCATGCTTGGAAATATTCAAAACACAATGGGATGTAGCCCCAAACAAGCTTCTGTAGTTAGCCTTGCTGTGAGCAGGGGGCTGGAGGAGGCCATCTCCAGAGGTGCCAACCAGTCCCAGCCCTGCTGTGAGCCTGTCACTTTGTGAACAGCAAGCTGTTGACATGCTGCAACATGAGTGACTATGATCCAAAAGAAAACAAGGGTATACAAAATCATAGAATCATAGAAGAGTTAGGGTTGGAAAGAAAAAGAAAAGAAAGTTCCAAACCCCCTGCCATAAGCAGGGACACCTCACACTAAACCATGGCACCCAAGGCTTCATCCAACCTGGCCTTGAATACCGCCAGGGATGGAGCACTCACAACTTCCCTGGCCAACCCATTCCAGTGCCTCACCACCCTCACAGTAAAGAGTTCTTCCTTATATCCAATCTAAACCTCCCCTGTTGAAGTTTTAACTCATTACCCCTTGTCCTGTCACTACAGTCCCTAAAATAGGGCCACTCTTTCTCACTACAGTGGCAAGGTTTCTTTGTTGCGCTAACTTGTCTGCACCACCAGCCAGCCATGCACCCTGCAGATTCCCTGACCAGCACTGCTCTGTGACCAGGGCCAGCAGGAGCTCCCCGTGGCCACAGTGGCCATGAACTGTGAGGTCAACCTAAACAGACAGGACCAAGAAAGCAAGAGACGTCACTAACCATTGGATGGCCTTTTGTTTCTTTGTTTTTCTCTAGAAAAAAAGCAGCAAAATGTAATTATAATGATACTGAAATATATATAGATTTTTCACTATTTTTCTTTTTGGTCACACAGAAAGTGTCTTTTCCAGGAGAATAAACAATGGAAATTTGTGTAGCATGGAGAGAAAATCATAAGGTGCCAACTGCCCTCAAACCCTGATCATACAAGGAATCTGGTTTTATTGAAATACTTTCCTGACTCTGGGTTCTGACCTCTGAGCACATTGGCAGTGGCATCCGGGCAATTACAGCTGAAACACTCCAACAAAACTAGTAAATAATGTATTGTTAATTCCTTTCAAAATGTGCCAGGGCATGGGAGGCAAGAAATTAATGACATATTGCAAATTTCCAGTATAACCTTTTTACGCTATGTGTAATGTTTTACTGAAGTCTTAGCTTTCTGCTGGACTAACAAAATGAAAACACGTGAGGAGGTGTAACCTCATAACATTAGAATATAGGGGCTGTATAAAATTGTCAGCTGAAACTTCAGTTTCAGGCCTATAATGATGCTTATTCTACCATGACTTCCATACATCTCTGAAAAATGTTACAAAATGCTGCCAAGGACATGTTAGTTACTGATGGAAACCAGTACTTATTGCTAATCTGAAAAAAACAAAAGCCAAATGAAAGTGGATTATATTCTTTCCCTATTTACCTTCCTCTCTTTCACTAGAGGTTCAAAAAGTGTATTTACGATACAAAATAATTTACAGCTGGTGGATCTGAACTTGCACTTCATACCCAGGCCAATGAGCTTCCAGAAGATAAATCTGTTTTCTCAGTCAGAAAAGACAAGTGATGAAATTTTGGTCCATCAAAAGCTAATGAAAAAAATCTATTACATTGACTTCTCTGGAGCTGGGATTTTATTCAATATATAGCTGTAGCTCTGTTTTAAAATATGATCAATAGAGTTATAGTGCTTTTACTTATTAGCTTGCAGTTGGTGGTGCAATTGGTTAGCTTGCTACTACTCCAAGTATCTCGTGTAGTGGAAACTGCTCTACGTTGAGCAGTCAGAGCCTTCCTCCAGAAAAAAATGCACATGTTTCGATATATAAAATCATAGAATCATAGAATAGTTAGGGTTGGAAAGGACCTTAAGATCATCCAGTTCCAAACCCCCTGTCATAAGCAGGGACACCTCACACTAAACCATGTCACCCAAGGCTTTATCCAACCTGGCCTTGAACACTGCCAGGGATGGAGCACTCACAACCTCCCTGGCCAACCCATTCCAGTGCCTCACCTCCCTAACAGGAAAGAATTTCTTCCTTATATCCAATCTAAACCTCTCCTGTTTGACTTTGAACCCATTACCCCTTGTCCTGTCACTACAGTCCCTAAAATGAAGAACCCCTCCCCAGCAGCCCTATATGCCCCCTTCAGATTTTGAAGGCTGCTAGGAGGTCTCCACACAGCATTCTCTTCCCCAGGCTCAACAGCTCCAACTTTCTCAGCCTGTCCTCATATGGGAGATGCTCCAGTCCCCTGAGCATCTTCGTGGCCTCCTCTGGACTTGTTCCAACAGCTCCATGTCCTTTTGATATTGAGGACACCAGAACTGCACACAATGCTCCAGGTGAGGTCTCACGAGAGCAGAACAGAGGGGCAGGATCACCTCCTTGGACCTGCTGGTCACGCTCCTTTGGATGCAGCCCAGGATATGGTTGGCTTTCTGGGCTGCAAGTGCACACTGCACTTGGCTCATATTCATTTTCTCATATGGACTTTGGTATCTTAGGTGGAAAACTTTTTTGTTTTGTAGCTATTAATAACCTTGTGCTTTTATCAGTTCTTCTCATTGGGGTGTTTCCTTGTGAAAGGAGAAGTACTTGTATGAACATTCATAGCAAACCTAACTGAAACGGACTGTAGATCCTGTCAAAGAACAGGATTGCTGTTTTGTCTCAAATGTAAACAGGAAAATACTTTTTTGGGGTTTTTTTGGCAGTATTTACTCTGTTGTCATAAAGAGACAGCTTTTTCTTTTTTGTTTCTTTCAGCCTGAAGCAATCTGCAGCATTATAAATCCTGCTGAAAAGGAATTTAAAATAGAGATTTTTTCTTCTGAATTCTGAAAGTCTTTCTTAGAAATGAACAGGAAAAAGAAAAAAAATCGTTGCTGTTATGTAGCATATCCCTGAGTGGGGATCTTCTTTTGTTTCTTAATGCTTCTCCTTTGCTACTTCGCTACAATCAGATCTATCAGCTGGCATGCTTCATTCTTAAGCAATTGACCGAAGACAGGAAGTCGCTTTGTTTATAAAAATGGTGAGTTAGACCTCTAGAAGTGCTATAAAACAACAGATAGTGAGGTGATTGTATTAAAAACATTTTAATATTTTTCAAGGGTCAAGTTTCATATAAGTGGTGTTTTCCTTGGGGAACTTTAGCTGGACCGAATCACTCAAATTGTTTGAAGTTCTTTCTGAGATCCATGCGCTTGTGTACACTGTTAATCTCCTGTCTACTTTGATGTTTCACCATGACTAAGCTATACGAGGTCCCCAAGCATTTTTTAGATGAGTCTGAGTGCTAGTCAAAGATGAGAATGTAAAATGATGCTTTCAACTGGTAACTTGTTCAGAAAATGTCCTGACAGTATAAGTGAACACAATATACAGTATTAGAGTGTTTATGCAAGTCTTACCTAAGACTGCTTTCTTCTAATTCAGAGGCATGAATTACCTCCTGTATATCCCACATTGTTTGTCCATATCATTTCATAAATATTTTTCCAAGACATTAAAAATAAAACTCAGAATGTTTCAGTTTAGCTATTAAAGCTTATAGACTGTGTAATGCCTGCCAAAATGCATGTCAAATTCTGCATCTAAGTAGCAGAAAAATGGAAGGGAAGTAGATATGCTTATTTAATGCTTCTGCTCAGAGATTAACCAAAACCCATTTTGGGAGCACTGCTGCCTCCTGAGGTGAAAGAAAATGCTCTGTTGCAGATGTCTCTTTACCAGTTTATCACATCCATACCTCTGTGAGAAAAAAAGCAGAGAAAAAACCAACCAAACAAACAAAAAAAAACCAGATGAAATGAGAGAAGATTCATTCACTGGGGCACGTGAAGTCAAAGAAACAGATGTGGAAGAGGTGAGATCTCCCATGAAGGAGCTGCCACTGACTGCCTTTTCATAGATCTGACTGGTCAGAAGGATGACACCTGTGTAGGCTGAGCACTAAGCCCTGCTACCAGCGCTGCTACCTGCTTCATGCTTACTCATTTTGCCACCTGCAGCTGTGAAAAAAAGCAATTTCAAGACAATTGGTTTTCTGGACTGTGAGAAATTATGACAGAGGCTAGGGAGCCTTCCTTAAGGTTTGGTTTCAAGGAAAATGTGTTACAAGATGGTTCATTGAATTAGCAGAACACAGAGATGGCATTTAAAGTTACCACTTGACCGCACAAGATAGCCAAAATGTGTTGCTTGAGAACTCTATGTATGCTAAGATTATATTTTGGAATATAGCAAATACTTCCCAAAAGACAACACAATTGTTATGAATTATCACTTTTATCATTTTAGCACTGAATAATTCCAGCCATCAGCTGGGACTTTACTGCTCCAAACATGTGCATTGACAAGGAAGATCCTCAGTCCCAGGCTCTGGTTAGCTTGTTACGTTCTTAAGAGAAATGCTATGAAGAAAAGGAACAGAATACATTTGCAAAAACATCTCATGATTAGCTCCTCCTTAAATGACAGAAGTTCTGGGCTGACACTCATGTCAAAGGTATGTCATTGGAACGAGTATCCTTGGTTATGACACTAGTATTAGTCCAGAGTAAAATGAGAGTACTCAAAGTGATGGCCGTATTTCTGATTGACTGTTAACAGTAAAATTAGTAAGCATAGATTTATTTCTGAAAGCAACCTTTGGCCAGTTGGCTCACAGTACTTCCAATTGCTTCTCCAACATTTTTTAATTGGCTTTTCCACTGTGTTTCAAAGTGTTAAACTGTTACAATTCATTGGCAGCTTTTAAAAGTACTCCACGTGCACAGGCAAAGATTCTGGCATAAATTAATATTTCTTATGCATTTACTCTGCTCTTTAGATGGCACAATCTTTATGTCAGCCAGGCTGCTTATGCAGTGCTTTGCTCAAAATGATTTAGGCATAATGGCTTGTATTTCTATGTCATGAGTTAAGGACTGAAAAACTGACTGAAACAGTAACTAGTCTCTCTAGTTTTTTAGACTGCAGACATGGTGATCTTATGGTCTTCCCCACAAAGCAGAAGGCTTTGAATATCCGGATAAGAGATAAAATATTTGGAAAGTTGAACTAAGTGTAGGGGAAGGAATCAGAAAGATAATGTATAAATTTAAGATCTGGACTCTTTGTTCGGAATAATGCTTTCTGATGAAAGCAGTGGATAGAGCAATCTTTCCTGGAACTGCTGGTAGCATGAGTGCAAAGAGGCAGTTTCCCTGTGTTTAATTTTTTAGTACAGTCATTCATTATTAAAAACCACACTGATCAAATGCCTAAAATTAAGTGTGAAGACTCAAAGAGCATCTAAGCAGGAACACGCATTTTACATCAAGTAGGGGACTTGCAAAACAGCTGTCGGGACGATGGGCTCCTGCTGGAGCTCAGCACTGGTGCTGTTCTGTAGCAGAGACTGCGAACGCCAGCCTGAGTCTTGCAATGGGCTGCACTGGCTAGAGCTGCAGTGGCTTTCTGTCACCGTTAGAGTTCAGCTGAGAGTAAAGACGGCTCCAGTTGCAGATCTGTGCACGAGTTCCTAGATCTAAAAATTCTTTGCCCTTATTTTCATCTGGTTTTCGAGTGGAGCTTGAAGTTTTGGGGACTTGTGTTTTTTTTTTTTTTGCTGGAGGGAAGGTACCTCTTGGTGATGAGATGGAATTTAGGGCATTTATGCAAAACCATTTCAGTATGAGAAGAGCCCAAATCTCTGAGCCAAAACTCCACTGAGCTGACAGAGGGAGTAGTGCAAGTCTTAGTTTCCAATGCTTATTCAGGAAAGGATGGGATAACTGTGTTGTCTTCTTAAACAGCAGCGAGATTTTTGTTTCAAATGCAGTGTTTTGATTTATTCTACAGCATTCAGAATGGTCATGTTGCAGCACCCTTGCCATGATGCCCAGTTAATCTTTCATCACTTGAGGCTCAACAATTCAGTTACATTCATTCATTTTGCACTTGGTCCCTCTCACATGCCTGTTTAAACAGTTAGATATGTACTTATGACCTAAAGATCGTAGAAAACAAAATGTTATGGGGAATTCTATTCACTGCCATTTATCTATACATAGCCCAAAGATTTTCCAAGTGGAAGTGCAAGTTTTCATGCATTTTGCTTCTGCAAAGTACAAGTTCTTGAATGGGAGCAGAAATACTTGTTCTTGAATTTTCAGCAAAACATGAAGGAGATATTTTGTCCAGGACAAACTTCTATTTTACTTTTGTATATTCCTGTCTGTCTGCCCAATCCCCACACTGTCTCCACACCCTTTGCATCCCCAGCACTGCCTAAGATACATAATAATTTTGTTACAAAAAGCCAAAACAAAATGTTCAACATCTGCTCTGTGCTACAGGTCAGCAGGAGAAATCACCATCACTATGCCAGATTTGAAAACAGAGGGGCAAAAGTGTTCAAAAGGTGGGATGAAATAGCCATGTTCTGTATTAAAGAGGAAGAACAAGGCCTTTTATTAACTGCTTTTGACTTGGTGGAGTGTCGTGGTTTAAACTCAGCCATGCCATACGCCACTCCTGGAGATATTCACTCACACTGTGCCTATGTGCTGAGCTATGCTGCTGCACTGGAGCAGTGGTGTGGTGTTGCGTCCACTGGTCTGGATATCCAGCAAGAACCATAAACGAAAAGGGAAGAGAAATGTTTTCAGACCACAACTGCTTTCAGGCCAGGGGATTTTCTGAGGACAATTCAGGTATTTTTTCTTGGAATCGCTCTGTGCATCCAAGGGATCTAAATCTTACAAAAACATCTGAACTTCTTGTTGTTTATGAACAGGGCAGGGAAATACGCTTCAAATTCCCATGTCAATGTTAAGAAAGTGTCTACTTCACAAATTTTGCTGGGGTAAAATCAAATTAAGACAATTGTAGAAAACACATTTTAAAGGTACCTTTGATGGTCATATACTCCATTCCCTTATTGTACAGCAACTGTCTGGAATCTATTTCTCATCCTGACAGTAGTTTGTAGCCATTGATCTACTGAAACAGTAGATGAGCATGGTTTCTGAATTATATTAGGTAAAATATTAAATCTAAGTCTGTACCAAAATTCAGGAAAAATTGTGATTGAAAAAAAAAAAAGAACATTTGAAACCTGGAACAATTTCTTCATTTTCCATATCAAAGACCAATAATACTGGAACATCATTATCTAAAATATAAACCCATGGATATTGGCCATTGTTGGGATTCTTGTGGAATAATCTGATCCCATAACACCATAAATAAAAAGTAACTATAATAGTGGTGTTTGAACGGGGATTTACTGTGGTATGGAATAACTAAGCTGGTTAGTGGCATTCCCTTATGACATCTGGCTTTCTAGGCCTGCACTTAGGTCAGATATGTAGATACTTTTCTTCAACACTTCTAGATATATATCTTCCAAACTTTTTGAGATTCATCAAAGTGTGGAGTTTTGTTTTAATTATAATGTATTGCACTTCTCTCAATAAACTACATTTGGCTCCTTGATAACAGTTGTTGATTGAACTAATATTTGAGGTAAAACTCTGCATAGTGGCTCTGACAGCTACCTTTGTGCTTTCCTCACTGGGTTACTTAGAATGCTGAAGACACCAACCTAACCTGGGCCTATAAGCCTGTCCCCATAACAGTAACATCTCTCAGGCACTGTGAAGCTTTGTGTAGAAAGATCATACTGCCTCCAAAAAGGTTTATAAGAGCTCTCCTTGAAAAGTATCTTCCTGTCTTATTTCTTGTGGTGGTAGGAATATGGACCAATCTAAACCAGGCTTTATTTCAACGAGTTGAAATGGGCTGAAAAGAAGGCAAAGACCTCATCTTGGCTAATGTAATCTGTCCATCATCTGAGTGGTGGATGAATCTTTTCAAGAACAATGGTAATTTATAATTCCTTAGTGACGTTGTCACCTAGGAAAACTGAATCTCTCTCACATTGGTGTTATATGATTAAGACAATAAAAGCAAGGTACATAGCTTATAGAATCATAGAATCATAGAATAGTTAGGGTTGAAAAGAACCTTAAGATCATCTAGTTCCAACCCGCCTTCCATAAGCAGGGATACCTCACACTAAACCGTGACACCCAAAGCTTCATCCAACCTGGCCTTGAACACTGCCAGGAATGGATCACTCACAACTTCTTTGGACAACCCATTCCATTGCCTCAGCACCCTAACAGGAAAGAATTTCTTCCTTATATCCAATCTAAAGCTCCCCTGTTTAAACCTGTTCCCCCTTGTCCTGTCACTACAGTCCCTAATGAAGAGTCCCTCCCCAGCATCCCCATAGGCCCCCTTCAGATACTGGAAGGCTGCTACGAGGTCTCCACGCAGCCTCCTCTTCCCCAGGCTGAACAGTCCCAACTTTACATTTAACTTATATTATTTTATTATTATTCAAGAAATAAAGAGCACTGTAATATCAACTTACACCCTGGGTCTCCCCGAATCTTGATAATCCTCTGCCTATTTTTTTCTGAGAGTTAGCTGAGATGGATAGGGTTTACAGGTGATTTTAATAATTGCTTTTATACAGTCTAAACTAAAATGGAGAGATGCTCTGTGATGTTTTGCTGACAATTAAAACAAGAAAGAATACATTTTCCCCTCTGCAATAAGAAGTCTTGGAAGTTATGCAGACCAGTGTATGTAGTCCTACAAGATCAGAACATACTAAAGTGTTATAAAAATGTCAGTTTAACTTTTATCAACCTCGGCTTGGTGTATTTCTACTTTCCAGCACTGGCACTTTTATTTTAGACAGTGTACTTATAAATATATGCATATATGCATATATGCATATATGCATATATGCATATATGCATATATGCATATATGCATATATGCATATATGTACATTTATACAAACATCCTTCTATAAAACTTTATTTCCATTACATTAAATTCAAAGTCATCCAAATTTCTTAAAAAAAAGAAAAAGAAAATACCTGCTTTTTTAAGGTAGACATGCTTCCAACCCACTTTCCTTCTTCATGGTGCTGATAAATGTTTTAAGACAAATATTACGAACAGTTTTATTTTGGTTACGCAAACACGTCACTTGTTTAGATTTTACAATAGTTTAGAAAGTTTTTTCCTTCCTAAAATATTGAGTTCTTTCATTCTTCCAGCTTGTGGCCATCACTGTTTGATTGCCTTTAAACAAATTGCGTTTCTGAATGAAGCTTCATTTGTTCTGCCATTGCACTGTTTTGCCTGAAGCCTAAAGTAAGCAAAAGGATCTCTGCTTTTCCATGCATATTCTGGAAGCTTTCCATAATTACAGTTTCAAAACATGGCAAGTGTAGTAACAAACTGCTTGTAGGCTGTTGAAACAGCTCTTAAAAGTCTTTCAAATTGGCACATGTGTGATTCTTCATCTCTGATCATCTTGCGAGAAGAAACAATAGGAGAGAAATTCCCATTTATTGGGATGGCTTCCATTTATGTTCTTGAGGATGCCTCCACTGCAGAATGACAGGCTTATGAATGTGGGTGACTTGTGCCTATCTTTGAATTCCTGCAAAGTTATGTTGGCTGCATTGTCTAAGGCTTAAAAATAGTCTGCAGTGCTGATGTAAAATTGCTGTGGCACTTCACAATGCAAAACCGGAAAAAAAAATATAGGGTTGAGGTGGGTAAAATGCCTGCAACAACCCTTTCTGTCTGAGGTATCTGCATTGTGTGTTTATGGTCTTAGCCTTGTGACAGAGTAGGCTGCAGCGCCAGGTTGTAGAGCATTGCGGTTTCCCTCGTGTGGGAACCACGACAAGAGCAAGCAGGGCTTGGTCACAGTACCCAGCTCTTCCTTAATTCAGTCAGCACCAAGATCATTGAAAATATTTTAGTAATCACAGCAATAATAGTTAAAAACGTGTGTTTCTGTAGTACCCAAAAGCCTTCTACTTCTTAAAGACCTCCATCATAATATATGACCATATTCATCAGCCTTTCTTTTCTGCTTTTTCAAGGTAGATCATTTCCTTCAGATCCAATTGCCAAAAATTCAGTACATTTACAGCAGAACTGTTACTGTTTTTAATCTCCTGTATGTTTTCAACTGCTCAATGTAAGACTCTATGCTTAGATTTTCATACAGAAAATATACAAGAGCTTTGTGGAAAATGTGCCAGGCATGCAGTAAAGTATGTTACACCAAAAGTATGGTACATTTCTTCAGCTAGTCCTCCTCAGGGATTTGATTTGCTTTGTTAAAATATTTCCTTTTCCACTGTCATTTGACCATTTGTAGAAATGCTTCTTATTGGCTAACATCTTTTTTACTATCACCTTCACTTGAAGATCCTGTTCCAGCTAACATAATAATAGGATATAGTGTCAGGAGATTCATAAACCATAAGACCATAAACTCTAACACACTGCAGGAAAGTTAGACATATGGCAACATAAAACAGTGTAACGTGCACTACTACAAAAAGTGTCATAGTACTGGAAAATGTGCATATCACACTATTCACTAATTGTGCAAATATGACAAAAATCATCCTTGGAGATGTATGTACAGTATGAAAAAGCAGCTTAAAACACCATCAGAAATAAATCCTGCCTTAAGTGCAATTGTTTAATTTAACATTCTGAAGATGTGATATCATTTTTACCTAACTGTAAAAGAGTGAGCTTTGAAGTAAGACTTCAGAAAATACTGAGTCATTTCCTGATTCAAATATAAATTGACTTCCAAACTTGTGACTGCCTAAGTCAGCTTTGGGTGCCACTCATCTGCAAGAGGAATTCTTTACTTTAATAGATTCAGAGTGGAAACAGATACAGCTATAGGGACAAAGTATTTAGTTTCCATAATAATATTTTTCAAGATCTTTGTCATGAAAGCAAGAAAGTCTTAATGCATTTTTGCTTGAGTTGCCTTGACACAGTGTAAATTTCTTTACACCTATTTAATAATTTGGCATACTATGTAGAAGCTTTTACTTAACAATACTAATAATACTTTGCCTTTTTATAATACCCTTTGCGTAAGGAACACAAGGCACTTTACATACACAATATATGCAAACACAGAATGTCTTACACACATTGAAAGACATTTTTCTCACCCTGCAGCTTAGAATCCTCTCCATCTTAAGGGAAGATAAAACAGACATGGGAGAAGAGCTGTACAACAGTACCTCCTCCTGCAGAAGTGTGATGCTACCTGTAGAATAGGTATAAAATACCATAGAATCATAAAATAGTTAGGATTGGAAAAGACCTTAAGATCATCTAGTTCCAAATGTCCTTCCGTGGGCAGGGACACCTCACACTAAACCATGACACCCAAGGTTTCATCCAACCTGTTCTTGAACACTGCCAGGGATGGAGAATTCACAACTTCCTTGGGAAACCCATTCCAGTGCCTCACCACCCTCACAGGAAAGAATTTCTTCCTTATATCCAATCTAAACTTCCCCTGTTTAAGTTTGAACCCATTACNCAGGGATGGAGAATTCACAACTTCCTTGGGAAACCCATTCCAGTGCCTCACCACTCTCACAGGAAAGAATTTCTTCCTTATATCCAAACTAAACCTCTCCTGTTTAAGCTTGAACCCGTTCCCCCTTGTCCTGTCACTACAGTCTCTAATGAAAAGTCCCTCCCCAGCATCCCTATAGGTCCCCTTCAGATACTGGAAGGCTGCTATG
>NDXB01005247.1:0-19982 GCA_002631895.1 Agapornis roseicollis
CCAGCCCTCGCAGCAGCTCCATGGCCTCCTCTGCCCTCGCTCCAACAGCTCCATGTCCTTCTTGTGCTGCTGCCCCAGAGCTGGATCAGGGCTGCAGGGGGGGTCTCATGAGAGCAGAGGAGCAGAATCCCCATCCCAGGCCGGCAGTGAGGGATGCTCCCCAGCAGGCTCCAGGCCCAGGGCATGGTTTATTGCAGGGGGGAACCTTTCCCATAGAACTGCCCTTTCTATGAGCCCTGCCTGAGCAGTTCTGGTTTGCTTGACGTCAATGGCCCAATTCCCCTGGTGCTGGTGCCATCCGGAGCCTCCTCTAAGTCCTCCCCAGAAAGCTACTTCTATGCCTGAGCTTTTCAGTCATCTGGAACCGAGGACCTTTGGAAGCCTCCTGTGTTTTTACTAGCAACAAACTCAGCACTGGAGAAGCGTGTGGGAAGCCCAGAAGTGTGCTCACCTTCTTGTGCTGCTTTACAAGATCCCTCAAGGAACAAGGCTGCTCAGCGAAGCTTCCTGATGAGCCCCATTTAGAGAGAGAACTACTGAATATTTCAAGTCTTATTTTAAGGGATGTGCTGGTTCAGCCCAGCACTGAAGAACCCATTTATCCTGCAGGAAAGCATTTCTCTCTCTGGAAAGCATTATCCTTGGGTTCGCTCTTGGCTTGATCATTTGACTCCTTGAAAGCAGGCAAGGAAATAACGGCAAGGCTTTCCCCTGCTATTTCCAGACGAGCTGCTCTTTACAGGGCGTGTAAAGGTGTGAACCCCCAGCCCTTTGCAGCAGGTTCCCCATAGCAGTGCACAGATTGAAGTTGCAGCCCTGCCTGGTGGCCTGTTACCTTCAGTAACCGCCAGCTTGGGTTTAAGTGATGCTTTGAGGCTGTTGGGGAAGAGTTCAGCTTCTTCCCTGTGCTCTGGGTCTGCTGGAGGGCTGGGGATCAAATTGATGTGGTCCAGAGCTTGTTATGTCCAGTGGTCCTTCCCCTTGGCACTGCCTGGCCCTTGGGCTCCCTCCTTCCTGTAACCCTGTGCACAAAACCACCCTTTGCAGGTTATTTAAGCCCAGTATCAAGTATTTCCCAGGCACCAGCTCCTCCCTGAGGTACCCTGTGCTGAGGAGCATCCTCAGCCCTGGTGCCTCCAGCAAGGCAGGTCAACCTCAGGGCTAGCACTGGCCACTGTAAAGCAACAATGGGCTTGGGTAAGGTGGATTTGCCTGTTTATGCCTTGTTTTCCCTTCCAAGGGAAAGGATTGTGGTGCCATTCCTGTGGTAGGGAAGGGTTGCCTTCCCGCAGGACTGCAGCAGGCTGGTACTGCCTTTGCCCTGGTACCCACTGCATCCTGCTCTGGCTGCCCCATGGAGTCCATATGTCCATCCTAGGAGAAAGCCATGTCCAGAGAACTGAATGCTCCCCAGAGCACCTGTAGATGTGTCTCTTTTGGCCCTGTATCTACCTTCCCTTGGCTGATGTGGCCCCTTTTCTTTGCAGTCACACTCAGCCCTGGCCTCTCCTTTGGGGAATGATGCTCGGCACAGCAGGCAGAGCCCATGGGATGCCCAGGAAGTGGATTTATGTTTGTGGCTCCCCACCATGTTTTAGCTCCTGACCCCTGCACCTCGCTGCAACCTGTGCCAGGGCATGAAGGTCCCCTGAGTGACGCAGCACCGGGACCCAGCGTGGGAAAGGACGTCAAGGCCGGGGGCAGCAGGGCTGCAACCCATGGGGCAGAGCCTGCCGAGGTCAGCCTTGCCCTGGCTCCAAGTGCCCCAGCCAGAATCCCATGGGGAAAGGGGATGTTAAAGCCCCTGTTCTGGGGGGAAGTGTCTGCAGCTTGTGGGGTGTTCCCTTCAACCCCAGCACCATCACAAGGGTGACAGCAGCACCTTAAACCCTATCCTCACCAGGAGCACCCCACTGTGATGGCGTAACCGGGGGTCTGAGGCAGGGGCAAGTCATCAGGTTCCTTCTAGGAACATCCTTATTGCCTTTGCAGTCATTTCCCATTGAGGCTCCATGAGGTCAAGCACTGGGCTGGGAGCCACAGGGCCTGGTCCAGCACCCAGCACCCTGCACTGCTGCATGTGGACAGGGGCCCAGCGATGTGCCCAGTACAAGGAGTTCCTCCAGCCCACACTGAGGTTTTTGAGCATCGTCTCCCTTCCAGATCACAGGGCAGGGCTGGGCACAGCAGCTCGGGCACCCAGAGCCACACTGGGGTCCTCTGCACCCTGCTTGTGCAGGATGGAGAGTGGGGAAAGGGCTGTTCCTCCTGGCTGTGGTGTGCCTGGCCAGGCTGCGAACACTTGGATAGATGGGGCTTGGAGCAAGCTGCTCTAGTGGAAGGTGTCCCTGCCTGGAACTGGATGAGCTTTAATGGTCCTTTCCAACCCATTCCATGATGATTCTGTGAGCTGTCATGAGTTTAGCTGTTCTCTTCCCCAGGCTCTGCATTAAGGCAACTTCAGGGGGCAGGTTCCCACCCACTGTGCTCAGAGCATCCCCATAAGGGCAGTGGGGTCTGGTAGGCTTGCCACTGGTGTCTGCATGGCCAAGGGGGGTGGCTGTGGCTGAGTTCTTCTTGTTGTTCCCACCCCAGAGCTTTGGGGAAAGCCCCATTCCTCTGGAGCATGGAGCTTGGGGGTACCTCCTTGGCCACCATCAGCACCTGCATCAGCATCACCCACCAGCTCCCCTAATTGACACTGGAGCCATTAGTGCCCCAATGCCCCAGTGATGGCTGGGCGCTGATGTGTACCAGTGCTATTAACTACAAGGAATATGGGTCTGCAGCTCCCAGGTATTCACAGCTCCCTTTGCCAGGCGCAGGGCTATCCTAACCACACCACCCTCCACAGGGACTGTCACCATCAGCACTCAGCCATGGGATCCCCAGCCCTCCCCTGGCCAGCAGGGAGGGGAAACCCACACGGA
Organism: Agapornis roseicollis; assembly: GCA_002631895.1. Classification (NCBI taxonomy): domain Eukaryota; kingdom Metazoa; phylum Chordata; class Aves; order Psittaciformes; family Psittacidae; genus Agapornis; species Agapornis roseicollis. The sequence continues at coordinate 2,931 of NDXB01005247.1, forward strand.
TGCAGAAACCCGGCTATAAAAGCATCCTCCCCGTTGGGATGTGACAGCGCTGCTGGCACAGGAGGAGGCTGCCCAGGGAGAGCGCGATGCCGGCAGGACACAGCAGGAGGGTGCAGCAGTATCTGCTGGTCCTGGCCGTGACCTGGGGTGCCACCATCTTCCCCTCAACAGCCCAGGCTTTGCAGAGGTACCAGGCATGTGTGTTGCAGAGCGGGCCGCGTCCCTCTGTCTCCCTTTGATTCTGGGTGCTGAGGACGAAGGGGTTCTTCTGCTGCGTCCTTGCTGGGAAAACCCTTCCTCCTTTTCTGCTCTAGCATCCCTGCTCCTCCTCACTCCTCTTCCTCTCTCCATTTGAGCACCGCATGTGTTGCCAGCACCCCTGCCTCCCAAACCACCAAGCAGGCCAAGAAGAAGGGGTGGGCTTGCAAAGTGAACAAGCCAAGCCTGGGGCTGGTAGATGCGCTCATGCATCCCCCCGTGGGTCCGGGAGCTCACCGGGGCCGCGCTGGCAGCCCCACGGTGCTGCGGGGAGCTGCTGCCATCTAGAGCCGCCCGGCTGGATTGGTTGGAGCGATGGGGTGGGAATGGCCGGGATGCGGGGATGCTCCCGGGCCCCCAGCCGTGTCCTGCCGCACAGGATCGCGCTGCGGAGGATGCCGTCCATCCGGCAGACGCTGCAGGAGATGGGGGTGAAGGTGTCCGAGGTCTTCCCCGAGCTGAGGCACAGCAGAAGCGGCAGCGCGGCCGGTCCCAAGAACGGGACGGCTCCCACCCTCCTCACCAACTACCTGGATGTGAGTCCCAGTCCCATGCAGCCGCCGGTCCCACCCGCAGGGTGTTTGCTGCTGGGGCTCGGGGCTGTGTGAGCCTTCCCGCATCCCGAGCTGGGTCCCCAGCGATGCTCCACGTTGTGCCTCCTCCAGACGCAGTATTTTGGCGAGATCAGCATTGGGACCCCTGCACAGACCTTCAAGGTGGTTTTTGACACGGGCTCGGCTAACCTGTGGGTGCCGTCCTACAAGTGCTCCCCCCTCTACAGCGCCTGCAGTGAGTACAGGGGCTCGGGGGTGATCCCCTGCAGCTCAGTGAAGGGGGCACCTCCCTCCATCCCAAGAGATCCCAGCTCAGAGCTGATCTCCCCTTGCACAGGGGGTCTCTGTTGCTGTCTGCTCCCTTGGCACTGGGGCAGGGGTTTCCTCACCCCACAGGGGTTGGAGGAACAGCGCTGGTGCTGCCATCGCCACCTCCATCGCTTTCTCTGGTGCCCTTTCTCCCTCTGCCCAGTTTCCCACAGCCGCTACGACTCCTCCAAGTCACGGACGTACATAGCCAACGGCACGGGCTTTGCTATCCGCTATGGGACAGGGAGTGTCAAAGGCTTCCTCAGCCAGGACGTTGTCATGGTGAGTGTGGCCCCTCAGCAAGGAGATGCCCACCTACGGCTCTGCTCCTCTGCATAAGCATCCCCAATTACCCAAGAGTACAGAGGCTCTTTGGGGTATTAACCCCCTGTGCTGCCACAAGAACAATCCTGCCCTTCCCAGGTATCAGACATCCCCATCATCCAAGTCTTTGCTGAGGCCACAGTGCTGCCTGCCTTCCCCTTCATCTTCGCCAGGTTCGATGGGGTGCTGGGGATGGGCTACCCCAGCCAGGCCATTGATGGCATCACCCCTGTCTTCGACCGGATCCTTTCCCAGCAGATCCTCAAGGAGGACGTGTTCTCAGTCTACTACAGCCGGTGGGTCTTGTGGGGAGCAGGGGAAAAGGGGATTTTGCAGGCCATGGGCACTGCAGCCATGGGTTTGCATCTCGGGACTGGGATAATGCTATAGCTGGGGGTGCAGGGACTGGGGTGGGATGGAAGACATGAGCACAGGGAGGGTACCTCGAGGAGCTGGGCTGGAATGAGGCAGCACAAGAGGCAGATCCATGTGGATGCTTCTGTGGAGCTGCCAGGGCTGGGAGCGGCTGCTCCATGCTCATTTGTCACTGTCGGATTCAATGTCACCAGCTCTGCTGGAGGAGCTGGAGCAATAACAGCCAGGATGGATTTAGTGTCTCACCTTTAGGAAGAATAAAACCCCAAAAAATCTGCTGCAGAAACACCTGCATCAGCAACCAAACCTTTCATTTCTTGCCCCAAACTGCTGAGCCCCAGCATCCCCCCCTCCCAGCAGCACCAACCCCTGCAGGACCAGTGGGAGCGCTGGTTCTGGCATGGGTACCAGTGACAACCAGACCCTCAACCCCATGCTTAGAGCAGGCTCAGTAGCTCTTTACCTCTACTAAAGGTGGATCCATCAATAGCAAACAAAGCCTAACGATGCTGGCTGCAACTGCAGCCTTGTCTGGGTGCTGCACCCCAGTGATGCAGCCACCCTCGGATCACAAGCTTATGGAGCATCCTTCTCTTTGCAGAGCTTCAAAGTAAGAAGATGAAAAGCATGAGCGCTCTTGGGACAGCACCCACTAACAGTCACGGGGCAGCAGATCCCATTCCTGTTGAACCCAAGGGTGCTTGCACACTGCAGGAGCCATTCTGACCTGCTCCGAGACCTCAAGCATGTGGCACCCCCTCTCCTCGCACCCCTATGAACTAACTCAGGGCTCCTTCTGCTCCAGCTTGCTCTCCACCACTGTTCTCTGGGTCAGGCTGGTCCCTTCTCCCTGTGTTTTGGGGAGCAGCAGCCAAGGGGAATCACTCCGCTGCACTTTGCATCCTAGGAATGCTGCCCTGAAACCCGGAGGTGAAATCATCCTCGGAGGCAGCGACCCAGCCTATTACACCGGGGACTTCCACTACCTGAACGTCAGCAAGAGCGGCTACTGGCAGATCAGCATGAAGGGGTGAGCACAGGGAATGCCTTTGCACAGCACCGGGCCTCATCCCTGCATGGGCTGGGAAAGGCCTCCCGGATGCTGGGGAAGGTGGTCCGTGGGGATGTGTTTTCCTAGTGGATGCTTTTCCCTCTGGAGGAGAGTGGGGTTGGTTCCTCCGGCATCTTAGTGCTCAGCTGGGAGCTAGGGAATGCAGAGGGGGTGGCACCGTGAGCTGATCCCGCTTGGAAGCTGCAGCGGGAGAGTTTAACCCCCATTAGTCCTGCAGGAGGAGTGAGAGGCACTGAAACAATTCTGCTTTGTTGAATGGAACCGAATGAAAGCCACTCGTGATGAAGCTTGAAGGGAGGGTTCCCATTGCCCCCGGAGGCTGTGCTTTGGGAGCAGCATGTGCCCTGCCTGCCAGCATTCCCCGGACAAAGATGGGGCACATTCACCCGTGGTCCTGGCAACCAACCTGTGGTCACCAGGGGAAGCTCATGGTTGCTCCTCTCCCCTTTCCTGTTCCAGGGTGTCTGTGGGGGCTGAAATGCTGTTCTGCAAGGATGGCTGCTCAGCTGCTGTTGACACAGGAGCATCCTACATCACCGGCCCTGCTGGCCCCATCTCTGTGCTGATGAAAGCCATTGGGGCAGCAGAAATGGCTGAAGGAGGAGTGAGTATTCTCCTAACATCTCACTCCATATCCCCACTGCTTGTACCCTCAGCTGCCTGTACCCCAGCCCATCCCAACCCCATCACATGAGCTTGGCACTGTCTCCTCCTCCTGCAGTATGTGGTGGATTGTGACCAAGTCCCTCAGCTGCCCAACATCTCCTTCCATTTGGGTGGGAAGGCCTTTGGGCTCAGCGGCTCAGCCTACATCCTTCGGGTAAGCTGCATCCCTCTGTGTGTATCAGAGCTGCACCCTCCTGGCTCCCCTCAAGATGAACCCCAGGATGATGCTGCTTGGTTTTCCCCCAAACCAACTTGTTGCTGCTGCCTTGGCTGGTTTCAGGGAGACCTGGGGTGACACAGGCAGGGATTCTCTTTCCTGGAGGAAGGAATGTTGAGGTCAGGCAGAGGCAGTTGAGCTGGGGACCACAGAGATCTCCTTCCTGGCATCTCCATCACTGCGTGCGTCTCCTCTTTGCAGCAATCCCAGTATGGGGAGGACGTCTGCGTGGTGGCTTTCTCAGGGCTGGACATCCCACCCCCGGCTGGGCCTCTCTGGATCCTGGGTGCCAGCTTCATTGGGCACTACTACACCAAGTTCGACCGGCGCAACAACCGCATCGGCTTTGCCACAGCTCGCTGATGGCCAGGGATGGGGAGAGGGACCAGGACCAGCACAGAGGCGAGAGCACCACCACTGGGAAGAAAGGATTTGAAGTGCAAACTGGGTTTCCTCTCTTCATTGAAGCAACAGCAAAACTTCCCTTCTTCTGCTCCTAAATCCCTGCTCTGCTTCCCAAAAGTCTCTGCTGATGGGAAGAATGGAGCCTTAAGCCCATCCTCAAGTGTCTGGGAATCAAAGCAGGATGTTGTGGTCAGAGCTGCACCTCCAGGGACTCTCAGGCTGATGTGCAATCGTACAAGTGGCACACAGGGAGCTGCTGCTGGCATGCAGATGCTTGCAGGCTGCAGACTGAGGAGGGATGATCGTTACTGTTCATGTTACTCTTTACATGGGAGAAAGATAACATGACTGTTTAATGAGAGTTTTAGCTGCTGTTAACCTGGCCCCTCACCATGACTTTAGTATTAAACAGTCTAGGAGCAAAAGGATGCTAAGTGGATGCTTACACTTGCAGAGGGGAGAGGCACAGGAAGTGAGAGAGCAGGACAAGTGCTCCCCTACTAGGATCCACCACTGCATTTATGTCCCCTGAGCTCTTAGGCAGACGCTATTCCTTGTGAGGGTGCCCAGAGAAGCTGTGGCTGCCCCATCCCTGGCAGTGCTCAAGGCCAGGTTGGACACAGGGGCTTGGAGCAAGCTGCTCCAGTGGAAGGGGTCCCTGCCCGTGGCAGGGGTTGGAGCTGGATCAGCTTTAAGGTCCCTTCCAACCCGAAGCAGGCTGGGATTCCATGAAATCAGGGTCTTTTCAAACAGTGAACATGCTCTTTCTACAGAAGATGGGCTACTCAGGCTTTGCCCGGCTTTCCTAGGGGAGGTCAGAACCATGGGGAGGGGAAGGCTCCTGTGGCTCTGATGGGGGTGGCTGAGTCCATCCCAGCACCAGGGTCTGTTTTCCTCCCCGTTGGCTCCCGCTCACAACCAGAGGCTTGTCTGTGTCCCGGGCGAGTGCAGCGATGCTCAGCGGGAGCCCGCTGGTGCTGCCAGCCCCGTGCCAGCTGGAAGGGCAGAGCAGGGCTCCTGGCTGGGGGCTGACATTTCCAGTTCCGCGGGAGAGCTGCAGTGCTTCCAGCTCCCCTGCGCCAAGCACTCTGCAGCACTCATAGAACTGAACCCATGAGGTTGGAAAAGCCCTTTAATCCCATCCAGTCCAACCGTTCCCATCCCTGCCAAGGCCATCCCTGCCCCATGGCACTGAGGCCTCGTCTCCACGGTGTGTGAGCACCTCCAGGGTCGTTGCCTGCAGCCCTGCCCTGGGCAGCCTGTTCCAATGCCTGAGCACCCTGTGGGCAAGGAATTGTTCCTCAGCTCCATCTAAACCTGCCCTGGTGCAGCCTGAGGCCGGTTCCTCTTGTCCCATCCCTTGTTCCTTGGGAGCAGAGCCCAGCTCCTCCTGGCTCCATCCTCCTGTCAGGCCCTTGGAGGGAGCCATCAGGTCCCCCCTGAGCCTTCTCTTCTCCAGACTGAACCCCTCAGGTCCCTCAGCCGTTCCCCATCACCCCTGTGCTCCACTGCCCTTCTCTGGCCCTGCTCCAGCACCTCAATGTCTCTGTTGTAGTGAGGGGCCCAGACCTAAAACAAGATCTGAGGTATGGTCATCTCTACTTTGACCAGCTCAGGTGCTGTGGTCCACATCCAAGCCCTGTGCTGGGAAATGGGCTTGTGCAGCAGAGCACAGCACTTTCTGGAGCAGAGCCTGGAGCAAGCGACTGATCTCGTAGGATCATTTTATCCCTGTTGTCTGCAACCAGCACTGACTGCTGATGAATCCCCTGCACTGCCCCAAGCGCAGGCTGACATCAGCTGCCTCTCACAGGGATATTTGGGATGCTCCTGCCAGCATCCAGGGAAACTCCACTTGGAATTAACTAAGCCTCCTGTGTCCTATCCTACACCGCAACGGCTCTGATCTGGAGGAGACTCAGGTGGATATGAACCTGAAAAGAAGTGATTTAGGCCCCATGATGGCCTCGGCTGCGCACCAGAGCAGTAGAGCACGAACGTTTGGCCTCTGCTGCCAGAGCCGAAGAGCGAGGGGGGGGGAAACTTTGTGCTTGTCCTGTGCAGCGAGGGAAATCAGCCTGGGCTGCCGGTGGTGCTGCTCCGGGGCCCCTTAAGCCAGGCCATTAACACCTCTCATCGCCTGCCAGGGCAATTTCCTTGCTGCTGCAAACCCAAACCCGAAACCGCCCCTGGCATTAACAGGGGTCTTGATTATGGGCCAGCAATTAGGCTAGGCTGAGCCCAGCAAAGCGGCGGGAGCAATTAATGCCCATCCAATCCCAGCTGACAGCGCCCGCTCTGTATTCAAAACCACGGGGAATTGCTCGGGTTCATTTTAGTCCCCCCTCCCTTAAATGATTTTCCCCACGTCTCCAGGATCCATTTAGCTGGTTTCAGCTGTGACTTTGGGGGGGGGGAGGGGGGGGCATTCACTGTTCCAGCGAAATGTGGTTGTTATTTCCTCTGATAATAAAGCCTGGCAGGAGTGGGGTCGAGCGGGGTGGGGACTGTGTCCACCTGTAATTAAAGATCTTTCCCCCCCCCCAGCCCATTTCTAATTCCCCCGAGGGATTCAGTTCTCAATAGCTGATGTTCAGCAGCACCAGAGTGCTTGGTCCAGGGGCTACGCAGCTCTCTGGGAGCGCAGGATGCTCCCAGCACATCCCTGGTGCAGCATCTCCGGCCCTTTATCCCAGACCCCAAAGGGATGTGGGGCTGTGCGGGATGAAGTGTGGGGGAGGAAGTATCCAGGCAGGGATCCTGGGTGCAGATCCCAGGGTACATGTCCAGGTGCGGATCCTGGAGTGCGGGTTCCAGGTGGCGGATCCCTATTGCGGTTCCTTGTGCGGGTTTCCCGGCTCCAGGATCCCGGTGTGTATCTCCGGGTGCGGATCCTGGGATGCGGATTCCAGGGTTCAGGTTCCCGATGGCGGATCCCAGTGCGGATCCTGGGATGCGGATTCCAGGGTTTGGGTTCCCTGTGGCGGATCCCGGTGCGGGTTTCCAAGGAGCAGGATCCCGGTTGCGTGTCCCGGTGCGGGTCCCGCTGACCTCACAATGCGGGCGGGCGCTGCCGTGGGGGGCGGGCCGGTGACTCATGGCTTCCCTACGGCGACCGGCTCCTCCCCGCGGCTGCCGTCCCCGCCGCAGCTCCCGGCACATGGGCCGCGGCTCCGGGAGCGGGGAGCTGGGTATGGCCGAGCCGCCCGGCCGCTGCCCCGACTGCTTGGGACCGGAGCGGGGCAGCGGCAACGGGGGGGCTCCGGCCGTGCCCCACCTCGGCATCGCGGTGGACGAAGGCGACGTCGTGCCCGGGGCTCTGCGGCTGATCCGGGAGCTCAGACCCGGCTGGGAACCGGCCAGGGTGAAGACCAAGGTAAACCCCGCCTGGGGGAGAGGGGGGGGGGGTGTTTAACAGCGCGGAGACCCCAGCTCCAGCCTCCCCATCCCGGGGATCATCCAGTGCGGGGTCCACCCGAGGGCGGTTGTGGGGCCCCCCGTGGGGTGCTATAGGAGGCAGCTTGGGGGGGTACGAGGTCCACATGAGGGTGGGGGTAGACCCCACCGTGGGAGGCTATAGGAGGTGCCCAGGGGGGTACAACACCCAGTTCCCCACCCTCAGTTCTCCCCTCCACCCTTGGGTGTGCAGAGGTGCGATGCTACCGACCCACATCCCACCCCACCCCCCCCCCGGCAGGTTTTGGGGACCCCCTCAGCAGTCACTGTGTCCCCATAGAGGGACCTAGGAGGGTGAAGGCTGGGGGGCTGCATCGCTGGTTCCTCCACATTCACCTGCAGGTGCTACACCCCTACCTGCACGCAGTGCTGCTCCAGGGAGCAGGTTGTGCTTGGGTTACTTGTTGGCTTGCAGCTTTGAGCGTGGATCCGAATGGGAGCTGGGATTTGGAACTGGGATTCAGCGCCGGGTTCCTTGCATGGGACAGGGTTTGGCTGCCCGGAGCTGGTAGGGATTGGGAAAGGGGCTTGCAGCTGCCTGACATGGGAATCCCTTTCCCCCTCCTCATCACTGCCCAGGGGTGGGAGCACAAGGCTGGTGGTGCCTGTGCTCTCATCAAGCACTGGCAATGGGAATGTGGAGGTGGGTGCACATAAACACACACACGTGTGTATGCATGTCTTCCAGAGTGCCTGGAGTGTCATTAAAAAACCATTAATAGCCAGTATAATTAAATACAAGAGGCTGCAGGAAAACACATATGAAAAGGCAGATGGCAATGGGCAGGAAGCTGGGAGCTGGAGTTCCTCGGAGCAGAGCTGTAGGGGCAGGAAATCGGGCTCTGTGGAGCCCCGAGCGCAGACCTCAGTGGTCAATGGTTGCTTGGGAAGGACCCAGCTCTGCTATCCAGGCTGTCTCCGGGCATCAGAGGGGGTCAGTGTTCAACAGCAGCTTGTGTGTGCGTGCGGGTGCTTTTAATTAAAGGGAAAGGGCAAAAAATCCCTTAGGATCTTGGGGGGATCCCTCCAGTTTGGTTTTCCCTTCGCTGCTCTTGTAAGAGCAGTTCTGGAGGGGATTGGAGCCGTGCTCTGGTCCTCAGCTGGTTCCTATTAGCGTCCCCTTCACTCTCCTCCTCACCCTGGAGCCATGCCCAGCTCACAACACCTCCTTGCCTGGTGCCCGTGCTCAGCTGCTGGCAGGGGCTGTGCCAGAGACATGGAAACCCCTCCCGGTGCTTGGGGCAGGGGATGTGAGACGGGGAAGAGGATGCAGGGCATCTCTTCAGCTCCCAGTGCTCCATCCAGGTTGTGCCTGCTTCCCAGGGCTTCTGCTCATCATCCTTTGAGCTCTGTCCTAGGCAGAAACACCTCCACAGGGATAAAGCACAGGCAAATCCATGAGTCAGCCAGGCATGCTCCCTGGGAAGCACACACTCCTTCATCCTTCATCCAGCAGCAGTGACCTGGAGCCAACCCCCTGTGAGGATTCCAGTGTGACTGCACTATGTTAAGCCTGCCTTTGGCAACGGGGTGCCCTGCACTCCTGTTCCCCCCTTCCTGCTGCTCCACAGCTGTAAAGGGGAAGGATTTGGGTTGGTGGCAGCAGCCCTGCTCGTAGCTGACTGTGCTTTGGAGCTTTGGATGCATAAGGAATCACACCGGGCATCTCCCAAGAGGCATGTTCATTCCTTGGAATAAACCAGGCGAGCCCCTGCGTGCTGTGTGCAGGGTGCTGACAAACCACGTGTGAGTCTCCAGAGTGAGTGGCCTGGAATTCAGGGGGGGATAAGGCTCAGTAATCCCATTAAACCTGCGGGAAGGGGCTGAGCAGCAAAACAAAGCAGCACAAGGGCTTTGCAAGCAAAGCAGCACCGAGTGTCTTGACGTGGAGCCATTCACCTGCAGCTTGATGGACACCAGCCTCGGGCTGTATGGATGGGCTGTGACATCTCCTGCTTGCTGGGTTTCTGGCCTCTGGAGACAGGATAAGGAGAGGACAGAGCCAAGTGTGGTACTGCGATGGAAACAGATTATCTGCCCTGGGAAAAGTAGCTTGATTGCTTGAGAAGGCTCAAGGAATCCCACACCAGCCAAGGGGCATTCAGCACCGTCTCCCTTTGGGTGTTCTCATTCCACTGCTTCGAGTTTTGAGTACACCCTATATATAGGCACCCTATAGAGGAAGGAGCGCGAGCTGCCGAGTGGGATGTCTAAAATTATCCATCCCACTCCCAAGCAGTGCTGCTGCTGTAGCATGTGCCCTCGCCCCCCTCCTGCTCCACCACATCACACCCGCTCCCAGATGGGATCAAGAAAGCACTGTCATGGGGTGCAGCTTGGCCTCAGTGCCACGTGGGGCTCAGCATCCTGCATGGGGGTGATAGGGCAGGGGTTTCCTGTGGGGTGGCAGAGCCTGAACCCCTCAGTGCACTGGAGGCAGCTGAGATCAGCAGGATGGGGCCAGGAGCTGGGTGCAGGCAGCAGGGGTGGCAGCAGCCCCTGCATGTGCGCGGGCAGGAGGCCAAGCTGGGGTGATGGGAGAACAAAACTCCCTTTCCATCTGTGAGGAGCCATCAGAGCGATGACAGGAGACGTCCCCAGCAGAGACATCCCTGCCTATCAGCGCCCCGGCCCCGCGGGGAGGGTCGGGAGGAGGAGATGGGGATGTGTTTGCTCCGTGGTGGTTGCTGTTGTGGTTTTATTCCCTTTCATTTGGTGCCAAACGATTGACGTTGATGTTTTGGGAGTGATTCCCGGGGCTGTGCGGGTGCCAAGCGTGGTGGATGCACATCTGGCCCGAGCTATTCCTGAGCTCCCAGGTGGAAAGCAGCAGGATTTCCTCCTAAAGCACCAGCTTGGTGCAGTTGCTTCGTGCTTCCTTTCCCCCATTCCCTATTTCTGCCTTTCTCCATGGGGTCTGCTTGTGGGGAGATTCCCCCCACGCCTTGCCGACACGACAGGGATGTACAGACATCTCCTCTGCCACCCTTCTGCCCTGCAGCTCTTCACCGATGGCATCACCAACAAGCTCGTGGCCTGCTACACGGATGAAGGGATGGCGGACGCGGTGCTGGTCCGTGTCTATGGCCGGAAGACGGAGCTGTTTGTGGACAGGGACACGGAGCTGAGGAACTTCCAGGTGCTGCGTGCCCATGGCTGCGCCCCTGACCTCTACTGCGCCTTCCAGAATGGGCTCTGCTACCAGTTCCTGCCGGGAATCGCGCTGGGGCCCGACCACGTGCGGGAACCCCGCATCTTCAGGTGGGCAGGGACCCCATGTCCTCGGGTGCACCATGGGATGAGCCATGGGACAGGGGAACTGGTGCTTCTCCACACGGAGAGGCTTGCTCCGTGCTTCCAGCTCTCCCCCTTGCTGCCTTTGTTCCAGACATCACTGACGTGCTCATACCTGGGCGCGCTGGGTTGATAAAGGAGCCAAAGCACAGCTGGGTTTAAGTCCACGTTGGAACTGGATGGGCTTTAAGGTTCCTCCCAGCCCAACCACAGTTCTATGGTGCAGGGCCTCCTCTCACCTGCACGTCTGTGTTTTCCTCCAGGCTGGTGGCACAGGAGATGGCCCGGGTACACGCCATCCATGCGAATGGGAGCCTCCCCAAGCCCATCCTCTGGCAGAAGCTGCACAAATACCTCACCCTCGTGAAGACGGATCTCAGCCCAAAGGTATCCAACCCCAGGTAAAGGCAGAGGGATCCCAAAGAGCCAGGCTCTGGCTTGGGCATCTGCTGCCCACCCATCCCTAAGTCTTCCAAGCACAGGACAGGGGGGAAGAACCTCAGGTCCCAGGTAATGGTTTGTGCTGGAAAGGACCTTAAAGCTCATCCAGTTCCAACCCCTGCAAAGGGGGTTTCCACTGGAACAGCTTGCTCCGAGCCCCTGTGTCCAACCTGGCCTTGAAAGGGCCATGGATCCAGCCTTGCGGCCAGATCTGGGTCAGGATTACTCCATGAGCTACCTCATGGCCAAGCTGCAAGAGTTGATTGGATGGAGGTGTCTCCATGCACCCTCTGGTATCCTTATCCTGCCAGTCTGGGGGTGACCTGTGCTATGTTAGAGCAGAGACAGCTTCAAGCCATGTCTGAACAGCATCCAGTGCAGGATCTGGCCTGAGCCAGAGCCCTGCTCTTAAGAATTATCCTCTAGGAAGGGTTCTATTCTAGGAAGAGTTTTAAGCCCTTCCTAGAATGAGTTCAAGCTTGAGCCCTTCTTATGGTGGAGTTCTGAGCAGCAAGGCTGAGCGGATGGAAGAGATGCTGGAAAACCAGTATAGATTGAAGCAGCCAGTATAGATTAGAGCGACCAGTTTGCACTTCAGACCAGTTCATCCCATTGCTGGGTGCCTTGGATTCACACCAGGTGGCTGCTGGGGTGTCTGGAAAGGGTTCGGGCAGCCCCAGGAGGTTGTGGAGGTGAATGAACCTGATGGCAAGCGAATAATTAACCTGTCCCCTGAGCAGGACACAGCAGGTATCTGCTGCAGCCTTTACCCAAGTCAAGTAGGTGATCATTAACCAGCTCTCTTCCTGGAACTGGGACTTGGGAGAGAGTACGTGCCCTGGCAGAGCACAGCGCATTCCCATTGCCTGGGGGTTAGTTGGGTGCTTTGGGAGTTCTGGGGGCTTGGGGCTGGATGGGGATATTAGGGGCAAGAAGGGAAGGGAGTTGCCCTGTGGCATCTCCCTGGGTACCACACAGGCAAACCTGCTTTCCCCACTAGAAATGGCCCCATTTGCCCTGCTTTGTGTCACTCATGAGGGAAGCAGGGAGGTTCCCTGTGAGCTGAAGTGATTCCACCCCATCCCTTTCCCCAGCCTCCAGCAGGATGTGCCCAGCCTGGAGGTGCTGGAACAGGAGCTGGCCTGGATGAAGGGAACTCTCCCACAGCTGGGGTCCCCCGTTGTGCTTTGCCACAATGACCTCCTCTGCAAGAACATCATCTATGATGGGACACAAGGTTTGTGGTGGAGCTGGAGGGGTCTGTCCTTCACCCACTTCCCCAGGGCCAGCAGCTCCATCTTCAGCCCCTCTCATCCCCTGCCTTTGCCTCCACAGGGCATGTTCGCTTCATAGACTATGAATACACCGGCTACAACTACCAGGCTTTCGACATTGGAAACCACTTCAATGAGTTTGCTGGTGGGTTGGGCTCATCCCCATGGCACTGAAGGTGCCCCATAGGTCGTGCATGGGGAGAGCCCAGTGGTCTCATTGCTTTGCCCTGGGGAAAAGCTCCATTCGTGCCCCTGGAGCATCACTGATGCTGCTCCCCTCGCAGGTGTGAAGGAGGTGGATTACAGCCTCTACCCCAGCAAGGACACCCAGCTCCAGTGGCTGCACTCCTACCTGCAGGCCTACAAGCAGCTTACCCAGGGCGACCAAGAAGTGTCTGAGGAGGAGCTGGAGGCTCTCTATGTGCAAGTGAACAAGTTTTCTTTGGTGAGTGGTGGAGATGGGAAGGAGCCGGCATCACTTGAGGGCTGCCCATGGGATGGGTTCCTCTGCAGCTCAGCTGTGAGGATGGAGATGCAGGAGCCAGCTTGGGGGTTTGGAGGCACAAGGCTGCCCCAAAGAGCCTGGATGCACCTCAGAGGCACTGAGACCATGGGCTGGGTCAAAGATAGCACTGGGTGCCTGCCAACCCACTGATGTGGTGAGGGACCTTGTGTTTCTGATAGCTGTGGCCTTGGGCATCGCTTCAGAGAGGCCAGGCAGAGCCAAGCATGAGGAAGCCCTCTTTGGCTTTATCTCCTCATGGAATTTGCCAGTCTTCTGGAAACTTGGGGTGTAACACCGGCTGGTTTCCTGGCTGGAGATGCAGATGCAGAGGCTGGTACCCTGAGCAGGTGGTGCTGCTCTTTGGCATCCTTCCCGCTGCATCCCTCTCTCTGGCTGGGACCAGCCTCCGGAGGGTATCAAACTAAACACATGGGCCATGCCCAGCTGGCTGCCACCCCATGTCCTGTCATCACAGCCATGGGGCTTCTGGGACCTGGCCAGGAGGAGCATGAGCAGCTCATCCTGCAGGCAAGGATGTTCCGTGCCCATTCCTGATCCTTGTTTTGTCTGTTGCAGGCATCCCATTTCCTCTGGGCATGCTGGGGCCTGATCCAGGATAAGTACTCTACCATAGACTTTAACTTCTTAAGGTGAGTCTGTCAGGGCTGGGGGGGGGCATTGACTCACAGAGCAGTTCAATGTTAGATGACAGGAGCAAGGATCCTCCGTGTCCAAGGGCTTCATGGGCATCCCTCTCTCCTCTTGGCAGATATGCAAAGCTAAGGTTTAAACAGTACTTCAAGATGAAGCCGGTGGTCACAGCCCTGCAGGTCTCTAAATAGCACCTCCAGCCTCTGAGACCTTGAGCTATTTTGTCCTTGCTGCATCCACAGCCCTCGCATCCCCCTTGCCCCATTCCCAGCCCGGCCGGGGCGCGAGGGCAGGTCTGGATGGTGGGAAGGGGGGAGAGAGGAGAGCTCTGCCCCAGCCACCGATGAAAGGAGACCCTGGACATTGCCGAGACTGGACCATGAGATGCTAAGAGAGGACCATGGGCTCTGAGAGGCCCCTGTCTATGTGAGGAAGCCTTTACCATCGCCTTAACGTCGAGCCCTGGTGCCTGGCAGGTCCGTGCCTTGCTGGCATCACTGCTGCTCCGCCTGGCACCTGGTTTGCTCCCTCTGTGCTGACCCCGAGGGGGGAAACAGGTCCCCCCCCATCTGCTCAGGGGTCCCCAATGCTGCCCAGTTGCTTTTGCTGCCCAATGCACCTGCTTTGCCTTCGCTGCTCCCCTTGTCCCCATGGCCCTGCCTGCTTGGTGCCACTTGGGCTCCCAGCCCCAAAGCAGCCCCTCTGCTGGGTCAAATTGATCCTGGCCTCAGGGCTGTCTCTGAGCTTAGGACCCTTTACCATAGCCCCAGCCATGAGCTACATGGGCTTGGGACCAACCAGTGTGATTTTGCTGGTGGGTGCCTGCACCCTCTGTTGTGCTTTGCTTTTGCTCCCAGACTGCCATCAGCTTCATGGCTTCCCTTGTAGCATCCCAGCTCTGCTTTCCCCATCCTGCCCCTCACGTGTGCATCATCCCTGTGGTGCCCATGTGAGGGGCAGGAGGTTGAACAGAGCTCATCCATTCCATGAGCTGGCCCCTTCATCCCCTCTCAGTACCATCATGGGTGATCCTGGCCTGCTGAGCACTGTCCAGCTCATGACAGTGGTTGTATATCAGGTGGGGGAGTGGAACTGGACCTCTCTGCCCCTACCTTGGCTGCTCAGCAAGTGGTATGGGGACAAGGAGCCAGTGCCCTCCATGCAGGCACCTACCCCAGCAAGAACCAGGACTCTTGTTGCATCTGGTTTTTTGTCTTGGTGTAAAATAAAAGCTGCTGGTAGCTGGAAATGGGGCTTGGCTGATCCGTGGGGACTGGTGCAGGAGCAGGGGGAGCATCCCTGGGTGTGCAACCGGACCTTTATAGCTGGAATGAGCACAGGGAGGGAAAGAGGCTGAACCCCAACCTTGTTGCCATGAGAGAGGGGGGGAAAAGAAAAGGAGCAGCCTGAGGCACATCATGGATGGATGGATGCACGGACAGGGCAGGATAAAGAGCAACAACACAAGTGCAAAGCAGGCAGAGAGCCCTGCAGGAGAGGGCTGTGCTAGAAGAGAGGCAGAGAAGGGGGGAAACAAGCACCCTCCATCTGCCTGGGGTTAGAGCTCCCATCCAGCCCTTGGCTCTCCCCAGAAGCCCAGACCCAGCTCTCTGCTCCAAAAAGTCATCTTTATTGTGGCAAGGGGTGGGGGAGACAGTTGTAAACAAGTATGTGAAATATACAGGTTAAGTTACTCGTGGTCTTATTAACAAAATAAAGCTCTATCTATATTTACAATCTTAAAAAAAAGGGGGGAAAATCAACAGAAGGAAAAAAAATACCCAAAGAGAACCAGAGAGAGGAAAACCTGCATCTTCATTGGGCACATCTGCTTCCAGCCCCCTCTGCAGCACAGTGCATCCCACTCTTGGAACTGGTACCCTTACCCCAGGGACCCCAGCCCCAGAGCAGCACAGGGATGGGGAATAAATAAAGCACTGACGAAGGGCAGGAGAGAAGCAAGATGTTTCCTGGCTGGGTGAGGAGGCAGGATGCTCCCTTGGATGAGCCATATCCCAATGGCAGCCCCATGGGATGCAGGGGAGCAGCGCTGGAGCCTGGATGCTGCAGAGCTGCTCCTCTGGACCCCCACTATGGGGCTGAGGATGTGGGTCTGCTGCAAAGCCCCAACTGCAGGGCTCATCCCCCTGCTACAGCTCCTTCTGCATTCCAACAAGGGATCCATACAGTGCAGGGCTGCAGCCGGAGCTGCGGTGCCTGTTCCTTGCTGTTGCCACAGGGCGGTGCAAGGGCTCTGTGCACAACCGGACACTGCATGGAATGCCGGACACTGCATGGAATGCTGGACACTGCCTGCACAGCCGGACACTGCATGGAGCACCGGACACTGCATGCATGCATGCCAAACTGCACCTGAAGCTCTCCAGGCTGGGCTCTGCCTGCAGCAAGGTGGGGTTACTGAAGTTATCCTTTAATGGATGCTTTTTTTCTCTCCCTTTTGGGGGGTTTTGCACTGCAGAGCACAGGCAGAGCCTGAGACTCACGGAGCTGGGGGGCAGGAGGTGCCCAGGGATGGATGGGACAAGAACTCCCCACTGCAGCCCTGGAACAGGCACCCGCTTGATGTGCAAAGTGAGCCAGGGCTGTCAGGAGCATAAAGGGCTTCTTGGAGCCCTTGGCTGGTGCTTGGGCCAGGAGGGAACTAAAAATGGCTTCATGGGAATTTGTTGGCAGGCTCTAAAGACCAAGTGGGAAACACAGCAGGGAGGTCATTGTGGGGCTGGGTGAGCTTGTCCCCATCTCGTGTCCCCATCCTGTGCCCCAGGGCTGACAGCTACTGCAGGTAAGGAAGGGTCTCTGCAGAAGACCCCTGGGTGATGCTCTGGAGGTTTCCCCACACTTGGATACCCTCAGGTCCCTCCCAGGGTGACAGCTCAGCAGCCGTGGTACCCACATCCCGTGTGGCCTCAGCTGCCCATGCCCCTGCTGATGAGCCCAGCGCTTGTCAGCTTGCCCATGGTGGGCACATCTCAGCCATGCAGCACATCACTGCTCATCACTCACCCCCAGGAAGCACCTACCCAACATGCTGGGTACCCACCTCTGTAGGACCTATCTGCAGGCAGGCAGCAAGGACTCCTGCTTTCCTCTGCTCTCAGTGCAGCCCTTCAGCCGAGCCCCATCACATCGAGGGATGCTGCGGCCTCCTCTTTGGTGGCAACCAGCCCTCCTGCATCCCCCCCCCCCCCCCCCCCCCAGCCCCTCCCCCCCCCCCCCTCCCCCCCCCCCCC
>NDXB01005247.1:25894-39009 GCA_002631895.1 Agapornis roseicollis
CCCCCCCCCCAGATGAGTGCTGTGGGGTGGAGGGGCCGAGCCAAAGGGGCAGCAATTCCACAACAAACAAAGCCCAGCTCAAGCTGCGAATTAATCAAACTGCTGAAAATAAAACCTTCCTCTCAGGAACTTCAAACAAAAGAAACGAAAACAACAAGGCCGGCTGGGTAATGAAAAGCCAGGGCTGTGAATAGGGGACAAAAGGAAGTGGAACAATGGGGTGTTGGACAAAAGCAATAAAGTAAAGGGAAGTGTGACAGCTCCACAATAGGGCACTGTGCACGCCAGCCTTTCTGATCTTAGCGGGGCCTTGTTTAATCTCGGTTCCCTTGCCCTGTGCTGAACAAACCAGCGCTCCCCAGCCCCGCAGCTTCCTCCCATCCTCGGCATCGCCCCGTATCCTGCACCGGCCCTTCCTGCCCTGCATCACCTTGGCCAGGGGTGGCTGATCCATGGCCACAAGCCCATCACCTGCCCCAGCCAAGGAGGAAACTGTGCCCATGGCTCTGTTGGCACCCAAAGGTGTGGTTTGCCTTGCCCCACTGCCCATGCTACAGGCGGGGAAACTGAGGCACGGATGCAAGGTGCCTGCAGCGTGGTGCCCTGGGGTGCTTTCCTACGTCAGGACCTGAGCATGCAGAAATGCTTCCTCCTTCCACTCTTCGGAGGGTTTTAAGGGCAAACCCCCCCCTCAACGCATCCTGCAGGTGTGCCCTGCAATGGGATGCTGCCCATGTGCCCGTTCTATGCTGCAGCACAGAGTGATGCCTCCGGTACCTTCAGTTTGCCAGGCACAAAAGCAGCATCCCACTCCTCCAGCAGGTCACATTCCTATTGTCCTGAATCTGCCGGTGCCACTGGAAGTTTACTCTTAAAATGGGGCCAGTACTTTAATAGGTTCTTTGAAGGGGCCTCATTGTGGCTTTATCGCATGCTCTGCCAAACAAAAAAGGGAAGAAAAAGAAGAAACCAGCTCCCTTTTCTTGTTACAGAGCTGGTGCTGGGGCTCAGGTGCTGAGCTCAGGGGCTGCCTGTGGCAGACAATAGGGATGGAACAATTGCCTTGGCACTGGAAGTGTAACAGATCTACGCCTTTAATGTTCCCCATTTAAAGCAGGGCTGAGAGGGAGGCAGGGAATGGTGTTGGGATGGACCAAAGACCAAACTGGACCCATGAGTCCTTGGTGAGGACCTTCAGGGGAGCACAAGAGGGACTCAACCCCACAAAAACCCTAAAGCACCCGTGCTCCGCGGGCTCCCTGTGCCTCCAAACCCCATCCCAGTAAGTCCAAGGGCCGGGATTTCTCGGGATGGCGACAGCTTTCCTTTCTCCATGCGTACCCGTGAACGGCACGTCCTGCCATTCTCCGGGTGGCCGTGCCACCCTTCCTGCCTGCCAGCAGATCCTATCTGCCCCTCTGGGCTGCTGCACAACGGCTTAAAATCCCAGGGAATGGGGGCAAGGTGCTACCAAACCCTCACCCTGCCCGGCACCAGTGTGATGCTAAGCTCCTTCCAGGACCCAGAGCCTCTTCCCAATGGATTGGGCAGCGCTGGCTTTGTAAAGAGCATCTGCCTGTGTCTGCCTCTGTCTGCCCATGGCTTGGGCAGGGATGAAGCAGGAACAGAGGCTTCTGAAACCCAAGCTCTTTGCAAAGCTATCAGCACAGGAGGCCAGAGAGCCACAAATACACTGAGCCTCCTGTACTGCGACAGGAGGAAGAGTGTGAGGGCATCAGCACGGCCACCTTCATCAGCCCCATTGTGCAGGAATGGTCCCACACCTGGCCCCATACCCCAGCAACTCCCCACCTTGGGCTGACCCCAAGCCAGGGAATAGCAAAGGACTCCCATAGAAGGGCACTAAGAGGGGTTGCCTGGGGGAGCCCCAACCTGCCCATCAGGTTGACCAGGGCAGAGAGGAGGTTCTCAGGGCTTTTCTCCTTCCTTTCTCCTCAGTCCCAGCAGAAATCTAATCAGTTGATAGATAGATAGATAGATACATACATACATACATAGGTAGGTAGATAGATAGATTGATAGGTAGATAGATAGATAGGTACATACATAAATACATAGATAGGTAGGTAGGTAGATAGATAGATAGACAGACAGACGGATGGATACATACATACATAAATACATAGATAGGTAGATAGATAGACAGATACATAAATACATAGATAGATGATGGATGGATGGATGGATGGATGGATGGATATTCAGTCTGCATTACAGCAGACTCTTCCCTTCAGCATCCCAGCATGGTACCCAGTTATCCTGAAACAAATCCACCCATCCCATGGCTGCATCCCACCACCATGGCCTAGGTAATGACCCCAGAGACACGCAGGGCACAAACCCGAAGGGGAACAACCACGTGAACAATCAGAGCGATGCCAATGAGCCAGGGCAGTGCCACCATCACCGAGCACACCCCATCCACGTGCAGCGCTCACCGCCCCTGGCACCCCTGAGGCAGGGAGGGCACAGGTCAAAACAAGGCACACACAGACGTTGTCTTTCAAGCAGGGCCTGAGGAATCCCGGCCAGCCACCGGGACAGACAATAGCCCATCGGGACAGACAATAGCCCATCTCCTGCCAGACGAGCGGGGCCGCTTTCCTGCCAGACTTGGAATGTCCTTTCCAAGCTGTTTCCAAGCGTTTCCGCCCGGCGTGCCTTCGCACATAAAAGAATGGATGGCTTCCTCCAGCGTGCCCGGGCAGGGATGGCCAGGGACAGCCGAGGAGAGTGGCCCCGGCTGCGGGAAGTTGACGGGACTGCCATTCCCTCCCTGGGGAACCGGAGCATCCCACCACGGTGGGTTATTCCTTGGGAAGGTGAAAGCAGGGATGCGGGCTCTGCCACCCGCAGGGATGGATGGGGATCAGCAGCACGCTGGCGAAACAGGTCGGGAAGTGCAAGACCAGGTTGAGTGCAGCTGAAAAAGCAGGTTTGAAACCCAGGATGCATCCGGATGCTGAACTCACTCAGCCCCAGCAATGCTGCCCTATGCGAGAGCCGCAGCTCCACGTGTCCCCCATGGGCAGCAGCACCCGAGGGACACGTGTCACCCCGCAGGGCTGTGTCACCCACCGGGTGCTGCAGCAGCAGCTGAAGCTCTATGTGATGCTTTCTGCATCCTGGGGCTGTTCTCAGCATCTCACCTGGCAGCGGTGGGAGTGCGGAAAGCCGCAACCTCCGTCTGCAGAGAGGCTGCTGCGAGCTCGGGGGGCCGGAAAAGCTGCAGAAGCAACGCCAAGAAGGGAGATCTTTGATGGCAAGGGGGGGGTTTGGGGACAGGAATGCCCCAGAGGGGTAGGAGAATAGAGCAAGAGGCTGGAACCTGAGTGCGAAGATCTGTCACAGGGCCCGTGTGAGCCGCCAGGCACGTCCTACCCAGTAGCCATCCCAGAGACCCCAACTGCCCCTTCTCCATCCTGGCAGGATCTAGGATCCCATGGGAAAAGCTCTGGCACCACTGGGAGCTGGGATTTCCCACAAAACAGACCGGTCTTTGTGCGACCTCCATCCACCATCAGCTCCCTGGAGGCAACTTCTCCCCCTGAAGGATAACATCCGGATACACCCCTATGGGGTCAGAGCAAAGCGGTGATGCTACAGTGAGAGCATCAGCGTCACGGAAACTCCCGGTGCAGGAAGGAGCAGGGGGTCACCCCTGATGTGTCCTTCCCAGAGCACCCAGACCCTCTCTGTCCCCTCCTCAACCCCATAAGCAATGTCTTCTCCTTCACCCTTGGAAGAGCTCCTGTTGCCGCAGGGCTGCTCTTTGAAGGGAGAGGAGCATCAGTTCTCCATCTACTCAGCTGAAAAGCAGCAACACAGGTCTCCTATTACCACACAGAGCTTGGAAGCTTTAACCCTGAAGGAATTACAACCAGCTAGCACAGCGTTTACTAATTCTATCCCCCCCAAACACAACCTGCCTTCCTCAAAGGCCTCTGGGCCATAGCCAGCAGTGCTGATGAAATGCATATCTGCCTGAGGCATGCCAGCAGAGGTTCAGGGGGAAGTGGAATCAATCTGGCTCTTCAAAACTTGAGGGGAGAGAGAAAACAACCCCCATTAATCACTAAATTCACCTCAGTGAGCACTTGCAAGGAAGGAGAAAGAGATGAATTCAAAGGCTGCAGCAAGGGGAAGAAGAGGCTCTGGGATGCTTGTCCCCATCGCATGGGAGGTCCCAGCTCCGTGTTGGTTGTTCCAGGGCACCGATGGCTCCTGTAGGCACCAAGCAGATGGAGTCCTTTGAGGGCAGCTCTGCTCCCAGAGCCTCATCTCCTGCTTTTCTGTGTCTCCTGGAATAATCCCACTTGCACCTCACCCCCTCAGTGCCGTGGGTCTGAGGGACCGGCCAGACCTGAGGTGATGGAGCCCGGGATGCTGCAGATGGGAAGCCCCCACCATGACACCGATGAGACAAGCACAAGACCTTGCCTGTGGGCACATGGGGCCATTTGATGGTTTAACTGAGCCACATCTCCCCCTCTTACTCACCGTTTCCACGTTGCTGCTAACGCTGGTTTCTCGGCACCTTGTGCTGGCTTCTCATGAAGTAGCAGAGGGACACTCACTGTTGCGAAACACCTTCAGCTGCTCTCTGTCCTTATTGACCCCCAGCAACCCAGAATCCATGGACAAAACCCAGCCAAAGAATGAGATCAAATACAAGAGGCAGCCGGATCCTTCCCTCCCCGGGTATAAACTGGCTCAGGTCCTCACAGCCACGACCCAAACACATTTTTCCTTGCGAGGGATGGTTTCAAGGAGGGGGAAAATTGAGCTGAATCTCAGGTGGAACTTCCTGGCTGTGAGATTTATTGCACAGGGAATGAGCTCATCAGGGAAGCGGAGGAAACTCCATCGCACTGGAATTACTTAAACCCATGCAAAGCACAGAGGAAGAAGGCTCAGGAATGATCCCACGTGATGGCAGGGGACCGCTCTGGTCATCCCCATTTCCTGGCCTCAAGACCACACAGTCTGCAGGGTGCATTGGGGTTCCTCCTTCCACTCAATGAGGCTATTTTACCCTTGCAGGCGAGAGGGCTTCCTGTCCAGGGAAGGTTTTAAGGTTAAAAGCATCTTTAAGAACAGACCTGGGGGTGCTGGGCAGGGATGGATGGGGCAAAGTACTGAGAGAAGAAATTCCCCTTCCCTGTGGGTCTAAACAGGGAAAAGCCCAAACCCCAGACCTTAACATTAGCAGAGACCCTCCTCCCACCTTCTTATTGCATCCCTCTCCTCCGCCCTTCCCACCTTCCCCTGTGTATAAACCAGGGAAACATAGAAGCATCGCATCAAACTAACGACTGACAGCACAGGCAGGAAGAACTCTGAAGAATGAGGATTTACCCCGAAGAACAGGTATTTGCTCTGAAAAACAGCTATTTGCTCTGAAGAGCCCAGATTTACTCTTTCTTCCCTTTTTTTCCCCACATCAGAAATAACTTTTAAAACAAGTTTCCTTTGGATGCAAAACAAGGCAGCAAATCCTGCCCGCCTCGTGGGTCCCTTTACACCGGGGTGGCTGGATGAGGCCCCACTGTTGCCAGCACCCCCAAGTGGGGTGGTGGGTGCTTGGGGGAGCTCCCTGGCACCCAGTGTTCCTCCTTGGGGCTGCTCCCAAACCCTTTCCCATCACCCCAGCTCATTCCATCTCCCAGCTCCCCAGTTTAACGCATCCACACCAAACCATCAGCGATGGGGAAGGAGTTGGAAAAGCTCCGAAAAGCCAAAGGGATGGAAGAGGGATTCAGGAGGCAAAGGACGGGGCCAACTCACCCTGGTAATGGAGCACCGTTAGCACCTCGCCTCCCTGCTTTCCTTGGCAGTTTCTGCCCTCCCTTCACCCGAAGCAGCCCCGGGGCTTATCGGGACCAAAATCGGTGTCGGTTTTGGTGTGATTTCCCTCACTCAGCGTTTCCAGGCAGAGCCCGGGGCACGTTTGACTCGGCTGCTCGGTAAACAACGCTTCCCTATGGCCTGAGGAGGGGCGAACCCCGCCGACCTTGTTCCTCCCCTGCTTCGAAGGGAAAGAGGCCAGGGGGGCTCAGCCTTTTCCCCTGCACCACGCCAAGGAGGACCCAGGGGTGAGGTCTGTGCCGTGCAGGACCCTAGATGCAATCTGGGTCCGTTCCATCGCATCCTACGGCATCAGCAGCATCCATCACCCCCTACCCCTGCTGAGTTTCTCGGTGCATTTTACACCTTCTGCTATTTTTCCAGCTGCCCCGAAGCTTTGGGAATGCTCGCATTGTCCCGTCTTGGTTGCACTTGTGTTTCTCTAAGTGAGCCAGGCACCAAAAGGATACTTGGAGCCAGCCCCGGTGCCTCTCACATGGCAAATAAGCCCATGGGACACAGTGCCCAAAACCCTTTGGGATCCCTTTGGATGGGATCCTGAGCTGCAACAAACAGATCCTTATGCCTGAACTGCCACATGTTGGGCTTGATGATCTCAAAGGTCTTTTTCCAACCGAGCTGGCTCTATGATTGACTCTATGCCTGGACATGGGGGGACAAAGGAGCCCCTTTGCCCTCCCCAGCTGCTGACCACATTCAGTGGGGAGGCTCCAGCTGCTGGGGCCATTTGACATTTCAGCAACAGCTTTTTATGCTGGTGGGATGGGAGCTGCCCCACGAGGCACTGGGGCCATCCTCACCCTCCCCTCTGCAAGCAAAGGCAGCCTGAAGGATGGGTCTGAAGGATCTGGCCCACAGCATCACATCCTCACACTGATGGCAGCCCTGACTCCATTCCCACTGTGCTACAGCTCAGAAGTCATGGCTGGCTGAGTCTGGATGAAGACCCCCAAGAAAAACGCTTTGGGGCTCATTTCTCCCCTTCATTAGTGTGAGCTGTGGTCGCTGTGCTGGGGTTACCCGTGGTTTAAGGTGTGCATTCAGGCTCGGGAGGCAGCTCATGTCCACAGTGCTGCCCTGAGCTGAGCATCCTGCAGCAGCAATGGGGCTCACAGCTGGCAGCAGCAGTCCCAAGGGATGCAGCGGCAGCGACCCTCCAAATCATGGCCACCCTGCAGGGCTGGGTTCACACCTCATCCCTCCTCTCCCCTCTCATGAAGCCCATGAAACCCTGACTGTGCAGCCAGGCTCCTCTCCTCTATGGGAGCAGAGACTGGGAACGAGCTTCTACTGCTCCACCAGCATTACTTTCATCGTACAATAAGAACACAGCAAGAAGCTGCAGCCCTCCCTGTTAGCACTGGGGTATCCAACAGCCCCAAGAGTGCACAAGGGGCTCTTTGTGCCCGATGGCACCTGTGTCGTGTCTTCTCCATTCCATGTTGTATCCCATGTATCCCGTTTTCCCCTGGGGTTCCCAAGCCTGGGGCTTTGGCAGCTCCTGCCTCCACGTGCTGTGTCCCAGCACGATCTTGTACGGCTTAGCAGAGCTGTGGGCAGGAACAGTTGCTCTGCCCATGCAGGCACAGGCAGGCACAGGCAGGAACATGCTCACCACGGTGCTGTGGTGTGGGTCTGGGGCAGCATGGGGAGGACAAGGAGGACCAGAGGTGCTTGATGCCACCCTGAAGACCCAAATCACAACCTCTGAGAGAGGCAAACCCCGCTCTGCCTCTGCCTGTGCTGCAGGTACAGATGGGTTCTCCAGCCTGCAGCCCTGGGGACCAGCCCCGCGTTAACCCCCAGCTCCTGAAATCCCTGTGCCACAGCAACACAAAGCAGCAGGAAAGGTCCAGAAGAGCCGCTTGTTGGGAATTGAGCTCCCCATGGGCAGCAGCACCCACACAGGGTCAGGCAGCACAGGCTGTCCCTGCCCATACCCACTGGTGTGCAAGACTCTGCCCCAGGGGACCTGCTTTCCGGGCTGGGCGTGCAAGGTAGAACAATAGGGCCGAGCCCTCTATTGTTCCAGACAAAAGATAAGCCGGCTCTGGCATTCCCTACGCCCTCATGGGCAGCAGCAGGCAGGCAGGGCTGGCAGCCAGGGCCAGGCCACAGCCTTTCCTACACCCACATCAGCTCACTTTTAGGAGGTGAAACAGAGGGGATGGTGCTGGGGGGAGCTCACACGCACCCCCCCCTCATCCTGCCCTGCAGCACCGTCCCATGGTCCCAATTTGCCCCCAGTGTCCCCATGGCCCCAGTGCCAGGACACCAGGGTGCCTGCCCAAGCCTCTCCACAGACCCCGGTCCTGTCATCTCCGCACCCCACAGGGATACAGTGGGGACACGCCATAGGAGGGTGGAAGGAGGGATATGGGTTGCTCAGCACTGGAGCAGCCCTGCTCTGCCACCCAGCCCATCCCCAGCCTGCAAACCAGCAGCAAACCACTAGCAACACCCAGGCAGTGCTAGAGGCACGATGAGGGCTGCTCACTGCAAACCCACATCCATCCAGGCACCCAAGAGCCGTGCTGGGTGATGTTGTTGTGATGGGTGCTGGGTGCAGCACACAGCCACACTGAACACAACGGGGTCACTTCGATGTCCAGTGTCTGGTTCTGGCTCCCACCCGGCAGCAGTGGAAGGTGCAGCCCCAGCACCGTGGTGGCAGCAGAAGCTGCTGCAGTGATGGCGATGCCATCGGGTACCTGCTTCTCCATCGTCTTGTGGTAGCCCCATTTTAGAAGTGAAAGGCCAAGGGCAATGGCTTGAACCTGCCCCAACAGGGGAGACTGAGCTGAGCTCTGAGGCAGAAGCTGTTCCCTGGGAGGGTGCAGAGGCGCTGGCCCAGGGTGATGGCCCAGAGAAGCTGTGGCTGCCCCATCCCTGGCAGTGCTCAAGGCCAGGTTGGACACAGGGGTTTGGAGCAAGCTGCTCCATGGAAGGAGTCCCTGCCCATGGCAGGGGATGGAGCTGGAGGAGCTTTAAGGTCCCTTCCAACCCAAACCAGGCTGGGATTGTCCGATTCATTTTACATGGGCAAAGAAGTTCCAATGCCCCCAATGGGCTCGTTGCTGCCCCACTTAATTTTCATTTGCTTTATACCCTTATCCTCTCCTCCCTAACACACAATGAAGTGCCCCACGCTGCCCTCACCGAGCACAATTAAACCAGCAGATTTGGGCCTGGGCTTGTGGACATTCACAGGGGTCTTCAGGAGGCTTCAATGGTGAACTACGTTATCTCCTTCCTCTGTGATAAGCCACCAGGAGCCACCAGACCACATCTTCCCTAAGGGTCACATGCCCAGAGCAGGCCTGGGTGGTAATGGAGCATTAAATGATGGAGAGGCAGAATTCCAGTTATCTCCCATCCATCGCCCAATTTGCATTCCTCCGCTGCAGGGCTGCAATGGCAGGGAAGGGAGCTTCCCTCCGGTACCACATCCATGTAAGTAGCTTTCCCTTTGGAAAACACCACACTGGAGCTAACAGCAGCTGCAGAGACATTTGGGGCGCATGGGGAGCAATGGGGACGAGGCTTTTCCCACCCCAACAAGCTCCAGTGCACGTGTACAGATGCTTTGTAGAGGCAGATTGAGGCTCTGCATCCCCTGCTCTGATACTGCACTGACCCATGCACACAGTTGGGGTGTTCCACACAATGAGCCAGGGTCCTGCCTGGCCCCTGCCCCGAGCTGGGCAGACCAAGGGCCCTTGTTTGGGGCTGGAGTGGTTCCAGCTTGGGACATGTGGCCTTGGAGCAGGTGGAAGCAGAGTGGGAGGAAGGGAGGAGGAAGAGTCAGCGCTTCCAAAGAGCAGAGAAATACCCCAAAGTTGATGCCTTGGACCCTGGCAGCGGCGATGCCAAGGAGCCCATGCACACACAGCACCGGGAGTGAGAAGCCTCCATCCACAGGAGCAGAGCACTCCTAAAGTTACCCCCAAAAAGGCACCGGATGAGGGGTAAAGCACAAAAAGATCTTTTCCAACAGACCCGTCATAAACTGCACTCATCGAGCTCCCTTTGACGTGTTCTCGGGTGGGTTAAAACGTGGTGGAAACTCAGTGCCGCATCGTCCGAAACTCCCGGGTGACCCAAAAACCCCTCGATGCAGCGAAACCAAAACCTCCACTGGGTTTGGGAAGAGTAAAGCAGCAAAAGCACCAGACCCCAGCCCTGCCCTGTCAGGGGTGGCTGCGATGCTGGAATGGACCTGAGCTGAGAACACCCAACCCTGGGGCTGCCCCTGGTCTGGAGCTCTCCCTCTTGCAGAGGGGGCTTTGACCCATCAGGGTGGGATAAGGAGGTGATGGACTTGATCCTGTGTTAATGGTTGGGCTCAAAGACCTCAAACCTCTTTTCCAGCCTCAGGACTCCCTGGTTCTATGAAAGGAAAGTGTTTCATCACCGGTCCTCGGCTTGGCAGAGCAGCGCGGCCGCAGGAGAGAACAAAAGAGGCCGCCCGCTTTCCCCAGCCCATCAGTTGCAATGCCCTGCCCGGAGTGGGTTATTCCTGCTTCAAACAAACCCATTTCTCGAGGCAAAGAAGCGCTTTGTGCTTCATGAGCCTGACTGGGAACTTCCCGGCTGCAAACCGGAGCGGAGCTGCGCTGATCCCTCGCAGGCCTCTGGGAAAGGCTGGCTGCTTCCTCGGGAATAGCAGCTTCCCTGGTCCCTGCACTTCCACGTGCTCGCACAAAGCCTGCCCGACACCGACCCACAGTGGGTGTTTGCAATGGGATAAAGATGGAGTATTTGGAACGCGGCATCGCGGCGGGCAGGCAAAGCAGGCCTTGGGCAGGATGGGCTGTCCCCAGCCCTGCCAGTCTGCAATGGGACCCCACCAAAACCCTTCCAAGTTTGTTTGGTTTTGCTGTATCCCAGGGAACGGGAGGGACTCCCAGCTGAGCCTGTGGGATGGCTGGGGACAGCAGAGCTGACCCCAGCTTCGCCTGGCAGGCAGCAAAGCATCCCATGCACAGCCCATCGGATCCCACGGGGATTTGTTCTGCTGCCCCATCCACACACCAGAGGATGACTCCTGCACCCCAAGGATGCTCCGGCCAGCAGCCACTACATCACTCCAACAGCCAGCATGAGCCCTGCCATGTCCCCAGCCCTGAGCACTCACAGAGCACCAAGTCCCCAAAACACCCCTCAGCCCATCCCTGGACCTGCTCCAGTGGGTTCCAGGAAGGGAATGGGCAGTGAGAGCAGGGACAAGTGCCCCGGGGAGTCCAGGAGTGCAAAAATAAACCCACTGCAAGGCTGGATCGAGGGAAGAACCCGTCCCCTGCATCCCAGAGCCCAAGAAACCCCCTCCAGCACATAGCAAGTTTATGATGTGCTCCATCTCCCCCCATCCCAGTGTGCCAGGGCACGGCTGCCCTGGCATCCCTTCACAAAATGGATGTGTGGGCAGGGAGACAACAAGTCCAGCAATTCCCCTCAGGACATGCTGGAACACAATTGGATGTCAGAAGGACTTTTAGGGAGGGATGGATTTGGGTGCTCTGATTTGGATGGGGTGAAAACAGCAACGTGTGGAGCTGAGCTGCCCGATGGCACCAAGAGGAAAACAGTTGGTCAAGATTTGGGATCTCTGCTCCTCTTGCCCTGCTCCAAAGGGATTTCACCCCGAAATGAGGTGCCAGATCAGATGCAAGCCCCCTGCCCATCCCGAAGGAAGCAAATACACACCAAGGGAGATGCTGGTGAAAACGCGTTTCTCCCCCAAAGTGATGCAGAAACTGCCTTTAGTTACCCATGTTTCTAAAGGACAATGGCTATTTTTAACACAAAGCCTCCAAAATTGCAGGCTTTCAAATCAAAAAGTAGTGTATCAGTGTCAACAGAATGGATTCTGTACCAAATTAAATTGAACTAAAAGGAAATTGCATGAATTACAAACACGAGTTATTGGCTCAATAGGAGAGTAACTGAGTGATATTATCTGCTCTGTGCTATGGAGGAAATCACATTAGCTGAGCTAATGGTCCTTTCTCACTCCTAAAATCTATTACTCTCCAGCTTGGCTTTGGAAGTCAAGTGTTTTCCATGCTCAAGGTACTTCACAAGATGTAACCGAGACTCAAGCAATAGCAACCCTGCTCCCTTTGCAGCGTGTCCTGGGCATGATCCCCCCCTGGCACTGACCCCCCGCACGGAACACTGGGAAGCAGGAGGTGGAGGTGGGAAGCAGCAAAGCTTTGTGTTCAGTTGTGCATTCCACAAGGAATCCTCTCCCCCAGCCATGATGCAGCCCCTGAGGGGCTTTCACTCCTCCCACCGCCAACTTTGTCCATGTGGAACTGCAGAGGTCCCTGCGGCCGGGCTCCATCGCCTACCCCGCTGCTCCCCAAACCCCTGCACGCTCCATGGCTGTGGGACCCCATAGTGCAAACCCCTCGGCTTCACAAACCCCCCCTAAACACTTCTGAAGTGGGATGCCANGGCTCCATCGCCTACCCCGCTGCTCCCCAAACCCCTGCACGCTCCATGGCTGTGGGACCCCATAGTGCAAACCCCTCGGCTTCACAAACCCCCCCTCCCCCCCCCCCAAGTTCCCAAACCTGGCCAGGATGGGTCGAACACACGGCTCCAAGGCACGGGCAGGACCCACCATGGCTGCTGAGGCAGATGGAACCTCAGTGACAAGGTTTATCCGCTTTTAGGTGCCAGCATTTAGAGCTGACCCCGGTCTCTATCGCTGCTGCCTGTTACAACAACCCGCGACAAACACCCGGCAAGTTTGGCTGGAGCAACACTGTCACAACAGGCAGAGCTCGCTTCTCCCCAACAAACGTGCCTTGGAAAGGAGACGGGAGATGCACGACGAGACAGGGTTGTCCCATGTGTGCCGTGGTGTGGCCGGGGATGAGGGATGGGGACAAGGTGTGGATGGGGACGAGATACGGGGACCCAGAGCACCGCAGGGTCCCAACACCCGCACACAACCCCAAGCCCCACGGATACACGCGGCGGCCAGGCCCTGGGTGTCCGTCTGTGCCGGCACAGCGTGCTCTGACCCCCAGAGCCTGGACTTTGGGGGGGGGGGAAGCCTCGCATCCCCTGCCCCCCGTATCCCCCATCCCCAGGAGGGGCCCTGGGAGGGTCCAAGCAGGACCCACCGAGACCCACAGCGAGCAGCGGGAAGAAACCTTGGGATGGGGGTCCCAGGGAAGGGGCTTCGGGAAGCAATTCCCGGCAGCGGGGCCAAA
>NDXB01005249.1:0-16923 GCA_002631895.1 Agapornis roseicollis
TTTCCTGTTAGGGTGGTGAGGCACTGGAGTGGGTTGCCCAGGGAAGTTGTGAATGCTCCATCCTAGATGGTGTTCAAGGCCAGGTTGGACAGAGCTTTGGGTGGCATGGTTTAGTGTGAGGGGTTAGAACCAGATGATCTTAAAGTCCTTTCCAACCCTAACTAATCTATGATTCTATGAATATATATATATACACACAGTATTTTCTGGAAAGCATTGCTATTTTAAAGCCTCAAAGAATCAGAAATATCCATACACCTACACATCACAGGAACAAAATCACAAAACAAAAAAAAAAAAGACAACCTCCCCCCAAAAAAACAAACCCTCCCGCAATCCAAAGAGGGTACTAATTTGTTCTTAAATAAAATAATATATTTTTTAACGCTTGAGCATATTGCTCAACTTACATGGGCACTGAACAGAAACTTTTACTGACAGAGTAGATGCATAAAAGCCTAATAGAAGTCAAGCTTCTGACTAATTCCATATTTACTTCAATCAATACAGAAAGAGCTTGAGAATTCTAGATGTGGTATGTGGGATTGGGCAGTTTGGAAGATATCTAGGAGGAGAATGGGGTGGGTGGGAATGAGGCAGCTTCATCTCCCAAAGCTCCCATGGAGAGTACCAGCAGGAGAAGGAACCCTTTTCTCCCCAGCCTGGTGGCTTGCCTCTCCCTCCCCATCCTACCTGCCCTGATGAACTACTTCACAGGTGGCTTTTGCTAGTGATGTTCATGCAGCAGACTGCCCCACAGCTGTGCAAGGAAACAATGTAGAGTGAACGGTGTAACTCCACAAGCATTGGTGGTAGGAAGCCTGGTTTCCTCTGGTTTTCTGCCCTGCAGCTGACAAAGCTGTCTGGTCACTAGGACATCAGTGAAGTCTCTTGGATATCTGGGTTCCTCCATGCCTAGTCAAGGATGTGCTCCCACTACAGGTTTACTGCCTTTTGGGGGCTTTTACATTCTGTCTTGATTGCTGAGTCTCATGGTATCATCTAGGTCATTCCTCTACTTCAGTAGAGCTAAACATAGCTCCATCATTCCTGAGAAATGTTGGTGTCACCTGTCCTTAACAATCTATCTTCCCCAGCAGCTTCCTCAATACCACAAGCTGATTGCTTCTGGTGTGTGACTGTTGGTAGGGCCAGAATGGTCTTCCAAAAGCTCAACCTATGGTTTTCTTGCTGCAACTTAGATTCTTTGCTTCTTGTCCTACCCCTAGTAGAAACAGCCAAGAGCTGCTTCTCTGCTTTGCTCTTACCTCTTCCTTATTGAAAGTGGTTATCTTCTCATATCAGTCTTCTCCAAATTTAAACAAACCTAATTCCTTTCCTGGTAGGTCATATTTTCTAGATCTGATAACTTTCTTCTTCTGGATTCTCTCCAGAGCCTTAGTGCTTCAGCTGTGGATTTTCACTGCTGAACAAAGCAGAAGGAAAATCCCGTGGTCCTGTAACTTTTCAAACCTTGAAAGAAAATTTGTCACCTGCAAATTTAGAATTAGTTGGGTTTGCCCATCTACCCATTATCATCTTGATGTTTGTAAAAAGCTGGTTGGATTCTTGCTCCCATTGTTTTTATATAACTGAAGCTAAGATGAAGTTGTTCACGAACTAAAAATAAAACATTCTTCAAATTTCAGCACATGAAATCTTCACATCAAGAATCAAGATCTTTCCAAAAGGCCTGTTTTAGAAATATTGGGCTGTTTGCAGGAATTATTTGGTAGCCTTCTGCAGCCATTCATAGCCAGAAGGTCAGTGTGGATAGTAACACTGGTGCTTTATCACCTGCAAATTCTTGCAGATGCCATGGCAGATTATCTCAAAAATACTGCACTTGGTCCCCTTCAAGCAGATACAGTTTAAAAGTTTGGGGACTTCTAAATCACTTTTTCTCAGACATGTCTCACAATTGAGTCATGTTTTAGTCTTTCTTGTGCTCCTGCACCAGTACCTGCAGAGCATTAATCCTTCTCCAGTAGTTACGTGATACCTCAGTGAAGGCACCATTCAGCAGCTGTACACTGACATTCAAGAAAGTAAATTAACTGAACAAACAGAGAAAACAGTTCAACTGTTTGCAAGGTGCTGTAAAATAGGATTCAGCTCTGATGAGCTTTGGAAGACAGAGTTTCCAAGTTAATTCATTGTGCAAGTATTGAAGGATATGAAGCATATCAAGGCCTTAAATCTGCACTCGTCCTGCACTTCTATGAAGACCTATTGATCTTGGTAGTTGGTCTGCAGAGCAACTTTCTGGGCAAGTCCAGGTTTGCATTGCTCATAAAGTGAAGGCATAAGAGAATGTTTTATGCAAGCAAAGAAATCATTTGCTTGATAAAATGTTGCAGACTACCATTTGGTTTTAGTTACATTCATTGGTGTGATCAGCTCTGACAATAGTTATCCTTGTCCATGTGAGTTTTTAAAATAACTCTTAAAGTTACTCTGCCTGAGTGAACATAATGAAAATAAGTTGTATCTTGTACTTCATGAAGCTCTATTGAATGGATTGGCAACAAAACATATTTAGAAAATCTAGTATTGTCATAGAATCATAGAATCACCATTGCTAAATGTAACATTGCGTTATATGAGGAGGGAACCTACCTCTGTTGTACATAGAAAAATTGTCTTAACTAGAGGAGAAAACCAGCTATACCTACAACTGGCTTAACTGGAGAGAGTAGAAAGCAGCTGGAAAAAAGATTCATTCATGCTTGTAACTAAAAGAGCTTTATGCACAGGGAAAGTTGTCTTCAAATATGTGAGAGGGAGACTGGTGTTAAAAGGGAAACTGAAGAGAGTCCTAAACTGCAGCAGCGTGCTTTAAGCAATCTTAGAAACTACAAAAAGGACAGCAAAAATCTGGTTTTTGTGCTGTGTTTGGTTTTGTTTTGTTTTGGTGGGGAGTTTCTGGGTGGCATAAAAGTGTTTCAATTTCGTTAACAGAAAGTACAAGCATAAATCGGTTTTCTAAAAGTTAACGTGCTAAAAAGCAAATACAGAACTCTTCAACTTGATCTGTTGATCTGAAGAGC
The DNA here is from genome assembly GCA_002631895.1 of Agapornis roseicollis. Taxonomy (NCBI): domain Eukaryota; kingdom Metazoa; phylum Chordata; class Aves; order Psittaciformes; family Psittacidae; genus Agapornis; species Agapornis roseicollis. The sequence continues at coordinate 3,051 of NDXB01005249.1, forward strand.
TGTGTGCAAGCTCTGCTTTTGGGGAGGATGGGGGGTGGGGTTAATTGCTTCCAGGAGATTAACTCTTCCTCCACTGAGAGTTGGCATTGTAAGGTTTGGAGTTCGCATATGTAAGGAGGGCTTCCTTTGCAAAAGTTTTTTATCAGTTTGAGTTGGACTGTAAATTCACATTTTTCTCCTGAGATACATAGCTCATTGGAAATGTGCAACAAAGCTCATTTGTTGACAGCTTGTATTAGTTTTAATAATCATGTTGAACTCCAGCAGAACATGTCTGAAATTTTTCATCACAGTTGGGTCCATAGAATTCAAACGGAGGAGGAGGTGGAATTGCCTTTTGATACATAGACCTGAGCTGGAAGTGATTAACCGAGTAGCTTGTTATTTTCCTGAAATAAGAGGGAGTCATGTAGTGGTTGTAATACAAGGTTTTTTGGTCCTCTAGCTTGTTCTGCAGTGTCAGCATTCACCAAAATGGAAATCGCTAAAAGCAACCTTTAGTATGAGAGGTTTGGGGTTTTTCTTCCTAGCAGGTTGCTCCCTGCCCCTGTTGTACAGATATTCTGGAAGAAACATGTTGTTGTCTTCTATTTTAGAGGCTGGAATGGTAGCTACTGATGCCTCAAGATGGTATCCAAGTGGGTAAAAAGGAATGGGGAGGGAGATAGCACATTAGTGAAAATCCACCAGTAAACACAAAGCAAGATCTAACATGAATATCAAGTAACATTACTTACTTTAGAGCCTCTCTGTTTTCCTTGTGTGCATTTTAATTATTATTTCAGCATAATGTAATAACAGGGGCTGGTTTATAAGATGATAATAAGACTTGAGGCTATGACTGTGGCAGATTTTGTAAGCAGAGAGTGGATGGGCTGAACGAAAGATGCCCGTGGCTGTGCTGTGTGCTGCGTGCCATTGTGCTTGGGATCAGGGAGGGGAAGGATTTCCTCCCTGAGTCACCTTTGAAGAACTGACCCAGTAAACAGTCCCATTCAGTGCTGTCCTTGGTGAAATGTTAAACTGTGGTTTCGATCATGTGAGGCCAATAAAATCTCCAGTAGCCACTGCAGTGTGGCAGTAAAACTGACCACCCCCCTAATTATCCTAGTCAACATTCAATTGCCTCTCACTTACCTAAAATTCCCCCTGTATATGAAGGCTTAAGTGCACATGATTGTTTCTGTCAGTATTACTGTTTATGTTTTGGCTAAATCTTGCATGAAGCTTCAAATCTTGCAAGGGTTGAACCAACCCTTCAGCCCTCTAAGAATTATGAAGGATGTTGTTTCACTGTTTTACAAAGGTTTACATTTCCCTTTTTGTGATGAGACTTTAAAAATGTTGTACCTTTTGGATTTCCCAGAAAATAAGTGGTGTATTTGGCCAGACTTCCCACCCACTTATCATTTGTGTGTGGTTCCTGTGAATCCATCTGCTCCCTCATTATCAGTTATTAAAAGGCATTCAAGACTCTGATTAGCCTTGAGATTACTGGTGGGTATGCACTAACTTGTGCTGAAATATTCAAACCAATACAAAGTTAAGAAATGTCTCTGTAGAAACAGACATGTGAGTGAGGAAAACAAAGGCTTGGGGAGTTTGTTTTGCAGGTACCAATTCCTCTGAGCTCTTGTGAGAGCCTGGAGAAGTGGAAATACCCTATACCTTGCCTATCAGACTGGTAGCGTTGGTTAGTGAGTCTGAGAGACCACTCCCTGTTTCCCCAGTTCCAGGCCTGTTTTCTTTGCAAGGTTTTGTAGCCTCTGAGGGACCGGACTATCAGGTTTTGGCTATCTCTGGTGATTGGTTGATTGGTTAATTCTGGTGAAGGCTGCTGGAAATATTTCTTCTTTCAGGAACTTGTCTAGCCCAAAGGTGTTTGTTTCATCAGAGCTGCCACTGCCTGTGCTGTACAGCATCCCCTTTGTCCTCTGTGGGGTGAAAGCCGTTCTGCCACTTCTCACCTGTTATTTTATGACATACTGAGACTCCACTGAGAGGCATATCAGTGTAAGGATGGAGATAGGTGGAAGGGGAAGTGCCTTTAATCTATCTTCATCTCCAGCAGAATGAAAATGTTATAGGTTAGGGTTTTCTGAGTGTTTAGCTAACTAACTAGATTTTTAAGTGTGTGTGCAGCTCATGCATGCATGTTTGAACACTCCCATCCACTCAGATCAGTTAGAGTCACCAAACTTCTTCGTTTTTCAAAATAAAACTGCATTATGCCTAGACATGTTGAGCCAAATCTGTTCCTGGTGTTATTTCACTTGCTTCCCAAAGAATTACACCAGAGGTGAATTTGGTCTGGTATAGCAGCTTTTTTGCCTGGAGCAAGTCTTTATAGCAGAGTTGTATTTCTCTCAAAAATATAAAAGGAACACTGACAGATCTGCAGTGCTGGTGGTGTGAGCAGGTGCAGCTATATTAAATTATTTCTTACTAAATTGATTCAGCGACTTGTAGCTTGTAATTCTTGTTCTGCTATGGTTCTGTGACAGAGACCTTTAAAACAGGCGAAGTATTTATCTTTTTGTGTAATTCCATTCCCTGGTATTAAAATCTTAAAGATTTCTGTTAGTATGTAACCCAGTTTCTGACTGTATTATTTATTTGGGTAAGATCTGAAACTTAAAGCCTGTTCCAGTTAATCACATTGAGCTGTGTCATCGCTAGTGTAATTCCATTTGCTCCACTGACATCCGGATGAATGTGAACAATAGTTTTTGCTTTTGTTTTCAGGTTTAAGTGGTTTTAGGCTCTGGTGGTCACTGGTGGCATAAACTGGTGTGCTTCCTTTCCAGCCGGTAAAGTATGCTGATTTATCTCCGCCTGAGGATCTGGCTCGTTATTTTAAGGGTGTCAGTCTTCAGGCGGATGAAATGTGCCACGTGCTGCAGTTTGTCCCAGTATTAAGACCCACTTTGACTGTGCAAAACAACCTGATGCTCTGCACGCAGCAAATGTGGCAGAGTTCCCCTTCAGACAACTTATCCTTCTATCTCTGCTGATTTGAGGTGGAATGGTTATTAATTTTTTACTTTTCCTGGGTGCTTCCCATGCTTGTGTAATTGCCGTTACTGTTCAGCTGCTGTTAAGTTAGCATCAGAAGTAGACAGAAATGCTTGCCTGATGTTCCATGTCTTTAATGCCTTTTGGGGTTGTTTGTTTGTTTGTTTTGTAGGTTTATATCCATTAAGACTCCAGGCTTAGGCTTGGAGACCCCAGCCATCACCATTGAGCCCAGCAGCTGGAGCGGCAGCGAGAGTCCTGCCGAAGATATTGAAAGAATGAGTGATTCTGCAGATAAACCTATTGACAATGATGCAGAAGGTGTCTGGAGCCCTGACATTGAACAGAGCTTTCAGGAGGCTCTAGCTATCTATCCACCATGTGGGAGGAGGAAAATCATCTTATCAGATGAAGGCAAAATGTATGGTAAGTGGTACCCATTTACCCGTTGGAAATAATTGTCCCAATGAGAACTGCAAAGCCCAGGTTGTTTTTACACAAAATCCCTGGCTCTGATTTGCTATTTTTGGAGTAAATCTTGAAGGAAATTTGTGAAGTTGAGGGAGCTTAGCTGGGCTGGTGCCTTTGTTCAGGATTGTCCAAACCAGTCCTTTCACCACGGGCTCTAGAAAGCAATATTGGTATAGAATTGGGTCTTTACTGAATGCTGTGAAGTGGCTGAGTGGGAATGTTTAAAGGAAGCTTTTAAGTGTGTCACTCCTCAAGCATTAGAAGAAGTAAGCATTTTTCTTTATTTTTCAATAACAGTGAAGAAGGGGAAACAGGGAAACACAGTCTGCATGGTCATGTGGCAGAACAGGCAATATTAAACTGCAAAGTGATGAAGTTCTTGTGTTTAGAAGTCTCTTGCTGAACAAGGCGAGCTAGAGGTGCTTTGTGCCTTTCTTCTTTTTTTCCCTTCCTCTTCCCTCTGTGCAAACTGCTATAAATCAGATGATGTGCTGACAGCATTCCGTAAATACAGGCTGTGCGGAGGGATACTGACATCTGCACGCACCAGCTCTCCAGCCCTCTCACTCTTTTTCCAAACTTGTCTTTGTGGGCGGCAGAGCCCTTGCTCTGCCTCCTCATTCCAGGGGGGCCGGTGGCCTGCCCCTACCTGTCTGGGCAGTCCAAGGCAGAGGGGGCCGGGGGTGTGCAGCTCCGAGCAGATGGTGCTGCAGCTGCCGCCAGCTGTGCCCCCATGCCCCGCAGAGGTCATGGAAACGGGGACACTGCTGCTGCGGCTGCCCCGGCCCCCCTGGCCTCCTCGCGCAGCTGCCATGTGAACCCTGGCCATGGCCACACCAACACCAACCGGCGTGTCTGCAACAAGAGAGTTGTGATGGAGCATCTCAGCTGCCCCTGGCAGAAAGTGCTGGGCCCCGGCTTCCTGCCTCGTGTTTGCTTGTGTTTTTTCCCCTCTTATTTCTCCCCACCCCTCCCCTCCTCTCCTCTCCCTGCACAGGGGAATATCACTTCTCTTGTCCTCTCCTTCTCGCCTGTTTCCGCCTGTTTTGATTGCATTCCGGTGTTGTTATTTTCCTTTGGAAAGGGGAGATGATTTGCTTAATTAGAAGGTTGTGTTCTTTCTAGGAGGACATAAGCATGTATATGCCAACAAGCTTATTGTGTATTTCTGCTCAAAAGCTCTACTTAGGCTTGAACAGCCTCATCAGCCAAAATAAGGGTGGCTGCATTTTTTAAAATCAGGATCCCTGCAACCACGGTAATCACCCCTGAAATCTGAGGTTTGGTGTTTTGAACCATCCTTTGTGCCGTTGAATAAATTAAATAAATTAACATATTTACCCATTCATTTTGACAAACACTGATTTAATTTAATGGTTCTCTAATCCTGAATGTTAACATTTGTTAAATTATATATGTATAAATCTATTTATGCATATCTAATTGCCTATTAATACTGCTAGTTAGTAATACATAAGTATATGTGCCCATCTAAATCAAGTATTGCTTATTTGCAACCATAAAAAGAGGTATGTGTGTTTGATGCTGAAAACTTGACTCAGAGCATTGCCCTGTTTGGGGAGTAAAAGATGTGTTAAGAAGCGCAAGGTACTGTAAGAGCAGAATTTACATCCTGACTTTGCAGTGGATGAACTCATGTTTTCATTCTTCAAGCTGAGTAACTGCTTTGTAGTGTCTGAGGATTTATTGAAACCATGCTAGGTTTCTGAGGACTTTCTAATAGAGTCTTATGGCCCTGAGAGCATAATTGTTCTCCAAGGATTTTGAAATCAAAACAGTGTAAGTGTTTTAGATTCTGTGTGGCATAATGAAAATAATTTAATGCCTTTTAGTGGCATACCAAGTTTATTTCACTTACAAGAGAGACATTGCACTATCTCTAAGCTTCCATAGTGTTGGCGATATTGTAATGTGTTAGTAATTCATGAACCATGTAAGACAAAAGGTCAAGAGAGCACCGTTTCATTTTCTGACTGAAATTACCTTTAGATACAGGCAGTAGAACAAATATGATCTTTACGGAGACAAATGTAATGATCACTCTGTGTGGATTAAGTTAAGCGATTGTAGTTTTTTCTCTTTGGAGAGAGACTTTGAGAAGAGCAGAGGTTTTGCTTGAAGAAATATTTTAAGTCTCTGCCTTTGGTTTAATGAGAGCTTTGTGACATTCATGTAAGCAGAAGCCAGAGTTTCTTCACTTCTCTTTCTGGTGGCCTAAAGCTGTCCTTAAAAGTGGTGTTTCTCAGAGGGCTGTGTACAGGTCCCTGATCAGTCAGCTTGGGGGAACCTGGAGAACTGCTTGAGGAGGACCAGGGGGCTTGTAATCTTGGGGGCATGTATGGTGAGTAGCTAAGGGGTGTCTGCCCGTGGTGCCATCTGGCCAGCAGCAGTGTGCCTCCCCTGGCAGGGTGGCCCCAGTGGTAGTGAGGGACATCCATGACCTCCCTGGGCAGCCTGGATCACTTCAGCTGTTCCTCTACAGCTGTGATCCTGGGGAAAGAGGGTAGAGAAGGGAAGGGGAGGGGAGGGCATTTCCTCTCCTCTTGCTTTCCCAAAGAAGTAACGTACAGCACCAGAAGACTGGGAGAACAAAAGACTTTCAGTCGTACCCCACAGAAGAGGGTTGCAAGGGCCTTGTGACTGGGGAAGGGGAAGGGAATGTATTGAGTTTTTTGGCCCTGGAGCATTCTTGGGCAGTAAGGACAATGTCATGACCTGTGCAAGACCAGGAGCATCAGGCTCCTGCTGACCCTGCCACCAGTACAGGGTCATGGCTCCTTGAAGAAACCCTCAGGAAACAAAACAAAAACTTAATGCAACTCTTGTTTTTGATTTTATAGGCAGTGATTGGGTAAGAGGCAAAGATGCTTGTTTTGGGTCAGAGGGGCAAATTCCAGGAAATACAGTTTGGAATTTTTTGAGAGAAAAGGAGCATGCTGTAAGGCCAAGGGATCCGTGATAAGTTTTCTTCAGGAAAGTACTCTCCATCACTTCTTTTCCCCCTTCCTCTGTGTGTGTGCTTATGTGGTTCTGATGGTCTTACAGTTTTGGTTTTACTCCTAGCACAGTGTTAGCTTGTAGCAAATAAAATAAGGTAAGGAGGGAATAAATATGAAAGCTTGAAAGAGGATAGGGCAATACAGCTATAGATGGATGCTCACTCTTTGTGGAAGCTCACACTCTTTTTTTTTTTGTAGCCCACAGAGGAAAGGACTCTTAGACCCATTTTCATTTGTCTTGCAAGGTATTTGTAAGAATTATTTTCATCTGTATAGCTTCAAAAGAAGTATTGATAAAATATAATTATCATCCCGAAGTGCGAAGTGGGATACCCTATAATTTGCCTCCCCTCTGACATCAATTCTGATGAATTTCTGTGTCCTGTTTTACCCAGCACATAGTAAAACTGCAGCCCGTTAGAGGGCATTGGCTCTCCTGAATTTGTACTTTGTTCCATTCTTGGTCTTCTGCTGCTGACAGTTTAGTTACTTGTAAGCAATTCCTGTGAGCTCACTTACTGGCAGGATATTTGCCTGTGCTTGTCTTTGCTCCTGGGAGAGTGTTTTGGAAAAGATTACAAGAATGAAAGCTGCTGTGAAATGCAGCCCTACTGTTATCCCTGGTGTAACACTGAAGTCACCGGAGTTACCACGGGAATGGACCTGGCCTGTGTGCATGTTTGTGTTTGCATGTTTTTCCTTTTTTTCCCCAAAATTTAGCTATAGCAGGACACAGCTTTAGTGCGGCTCTGGAGAGAATGTCACAGTAATGTAAGTTGGTAGCAAGTGTAGTAACGCCTGTAGACATGTTGCTATCAGTGTTACTAACTTAGCCTAAAGGTAGCAAAGGTGGTTTTTGCCTTTAAGGCAAGGAAAGAGTTTGATCTTCATTTCTGAGACCCATAAACAGCTTTTCTATTATGAATAAAATTAGTCACTGTGATTTGCATTGGGGGTATTCATCACTGCAGCAGAACAACTTATGAGTATATTAATGATTATGTGTAGAGGAAGTTTTGTAGAGTGCTTGGTTGTTTTACAGAGAAGAATGAGCACTAATTAACGTGAGAAGGTGCATAGCAGCCTTTCAAAACTGTTGTATATGTTTATTAGGTCATGCATAAAATCTCTTGGCCTGCATTGCCATGACAATAAAGGGAAAATGATACTTTCATTAAAATTTCTGCTCAGATGATAGAATTTTTGCCTGATGAGTAATAACAGTCTTCATCTCCAAAACACTCTGTATAAATTGAACATTAAAATTAAGCTTTGAAGTAGTACATTTGCAAAGAAATCCTATTCTGTAGGCTTGTGTGATTCTGTAGCCAACTGCTATCACTGGGTGTCTTTCTGAGTTTCTGTTAGGAAAGTGCAAGGTAACTGGCTTTATAAACGATGCAGCAACATGTTGCGAATTATTTTTACTATTGCTTTTAATTTTAACAGTTCCATGCAAGTTACTGCCTCTATAAAGACATCACTACCTTATAAAGTTTCCACAGTATTAAATATATTTGAATGCAAATAAGGTATTTGGAGTGATGAAATACCAGATGTGGAATATCAGGTTGCATGTTTATTCCTCTGTTATTGCAAAGATACGCTCTTGTATTTTTTAGTTTTTTATTTTTGGTCTCACAGCAGCATACACAAAATGTACTGGAGATAGGACTTCTATTATGAAAGTCAGCATTTGGGTTTCTTAGACTGTAAACAAATCTGTCTAGAAACATTCTTGCAATCCTGTGATTGCTCACTGTATTACATCATTGCACAGCACATGTATGAAGACAGGCTGCAGGCCTGTGCTGAGCAATCAGTTAAAAGTGAGGAAAATAAAGGTCCAAAGGTATGGTGGCTGTTTGAAAAGTTAGTGCTTCAATTTCTCACATTATGAACAAATCTGCATATAAAGCATTTCTGCAATCTGGTGATGTTCTTGTTACATCAGCTTGCTGTCCGTATAAGAAGGCAATCTGACTTTGTGAGCTGAGCAATAGACGCTGCTGCCATTAGGAATTAAGGGTATTGGGCTTACTTGTTTTTGAGGATTTCTAAGATGGGGGGGAACAGGGTTTAATCTTTCTGTTTGTGCTTTCAAGGGTAAATCATCAATGGTTTGGGTAAAGTGGCAGAATCTTCAGGAAAGAGAGAATTTCCTTCCCTTCCCTTCCCCCCAGCAACCCCTGCCATAAGCTGCCATCCTCAAGAGAACATCTATGTGAGACTGTAAGAGTTGAGCATGATAAGGGTATCAGCTCCTACCAGGGGAGCAGGCAGAAGAGAGCGGGCTGTGGGAAGCACCACATCTGAATGAGTGAGTAATGTGGTGCAAGGTCATACATGGCACAGTGATCAAGTACTCCATTTGGCTGTGTTGGGTCAGGAAAATGATGCATTCCAAAGGAAATGAGAAGTTATATGAGAAGGTTTTGCTGAAAAATTGTGCATTAAAGAGAGCAGGACATCCACTGCAAGTGCTTTTTAGCTCTCTGGCTTTTGTCCTCTCTACTCAGTATGTTCTCTTCAGTCATCCATATAAAGAAGAACTCACTGAAAGTTGTTAATAGCTTGTTTGTGGGAAACAGTGTCAAGTAAACTGTATGGCTGCTGCCCAAGTTTCTCAGCATTTAGTAGGTATCCTTGTATGGAGGACTAGCAACATTAGAGTTACTAGCAACTTCACTTCCTGTCTGGAACAAAGTGGAAGCTACAAGGGCAGGTTCAGATCAGGCATATGCTGCTTAAGAGTAATTTAATGGCTAGTTCTATTCAAGTGGCTATACTTACCAGAGTAAGAGGATGTTTTCCTTTATGACATTGCTCCTTTAGTAAAACCCTTCTTTAGGAATGATGCGTGTTAGGATGAGAGCACTGAAGTGATGCAACCTTGCTAGAACATCCGGGATATGTTTCTGTGATTGTCTACTATGATTTATATTAGCTTATTTTTCCTCCAGCACTGATTTCACAAGATGAGCTTGTGATCCTGTAATTGCATAAGTCAGTTTTGCAGCCTTAAGAAATAGAGTTTTTGTGCTAAGAGGTAGTTAAAACAGCCCAAATCAAGCTGATGTAGTGTGTTAGCTGGTTGCACAGTACTGAGAGATGAAGATAACTGAAAATACTGCATGTAGATAGCATGAAAGAAAATGTACTTGTTTATTTGATCTCATTCCTTGCAGAACTCTGATCCCTCCTACAAGCATGTTAGGGTGAACATCTTTTAGTTCAGACAACCTGGGAGCAAGTTGAGTTTGACAAGTAAGGCCCGTGTGCTCCTGGGGGTTTGGATTCTTCTTCACGGGACCAGTATGAGACTACTGTAAAAGTGTCTCCTTTCTTAGCAGCTGAATTATCTCACACCATAGCAGCCCATTGACCCACATCCCCAGTAAAGTGTTTATGTGTGGATGTGAAAGGTGAGTTCTGTAAGCGCTCCTGTTTTGGACATCCTTATGGAAGCAGAAGACTTAAGAAAACATAGAGACTTGTTCTTATAAAGAGAGAGAGAGACTTGGACAGTGCAGAGAGCATCTTACATGAGCAGTAACAGAAAAATGTTGATCAAAAATTGACCCCTTAACTACCAGCTGCACCACTAACCATCACCACATTCAGCACCCTCACTATGGCTTGCATCAGCATCCAAGAGCTGCTGGAATCAGAGACTCCTAGCTGGCTGCTCAAGCCAGGCACAGCTGGGGCCAGTGAGAGGAGTGGTGAAAGCCAGGCATCTGAACCATGCTGAGAGGGAAACTTCATCCTGACGTTGCCCCTCTCTCCTAGTGGATTTGCTCAGTGTGAGTGTGATCACAAATAACACTACAGGGAACAAGGAGCAATGGCAGCACAAAAACTTCTTACACCACCTTTGGTTTTCTGGAGGCATACAGTCACCTGAGAAATAGGCTTATATTCCATCCCACAACTCACGGAAGTGAGCCCAGGCTAACTGTTGGAGAGTAAATGCTGTGGTGGTTGTGACATAAGTCTTGCACAATTCCCTGAAGGCCATGCTATTCAAAACTAATATGTATCTTAACTGTGTCTTACAGGGATTTCCTCACAGATGGATGCAGGATTTTTTTCTTTGTGATGCCCTTGAGAAGTTGTAGTCATACCATTGTATGAATATTTTCCTATCCTACAAACAATTTAATGTGGGACATTTGGTTTGGAACATCAGAGGGAAACACTTCAGAGTCTGGACTTCCAGATGATTTTAGACTGACTGTATAGGACACTAAATGGATTAAGTAGAAATAATGGTTTAGCTAATACAAAAAGGCTCCGCTGAAGCTTTTCTGGCTTTGTTCTAGGTCAATACAAAGATTTTTACATTGAATGATGAAAAGACAATTTTTTGTAAGCAAAAATACTAAGAATTGGGGAAGGAGAAGAGATATGAATATAATGTGCTGATTCAATCTTGTAAATGCCCTTTTAAACACAGGGAGGTAGCATGGCTTGTTAGACCTATTGTAAAAGGGACTACAATGCTTCCCAAATTCACGAGGAAATTGAAAACTTGAGGAAGCATAGCTGGAGTTGCTGGGATGTCAGTCAAACGCCATTTACAATTTTACCTACAAGGGACTCAGAGAGGCACTGTTAATAGAAACTGTGGTTTTCAGCCACTTGGATTCAGTATCAGTCTTAAACTTAGACTAGCAGGAATCCAACTGTCTTAGACACCGGGAAAAAGAGAATGTTAACCCAAATGGTTCCAAGCACAGGTGCTTAGGGGCAGCAGGCTTACTGTTGTTTATGGGTATCATTGACAACGTTAGATAAGTAGTAAAATAATTTTCCATAAAGTTCTCTTTGAATATATTAACATGTGTCTTCATGTGATCTGGTACCTTTAGCATTGAATTCTTTGAACAAGAATTGCATTTTAATATGTTTAGTTCTTCCTTGGATACACTGTCGGCAACAAACATTTTAGGACAATTACTCGTGAAATAAGTGCTTAGTAATATCTAAATACATATATGCATGCACATACATGTACAAATGTGTGTGTGTGAATGCGATGTGTTCCCTTCCAGCCATTTAAAATGTATTTAAGAGACCTCAATGAGGAGGTCTACACACACCAATTTGGCTACCTCTTAGCTGGGACCTTCCTTTTTTGCTTTAGCGAGTGAATGCAATGTACAGTGAGAGCTATCTGCAAAGAAATACTATTATTTATATTTAAAGTAGTTATTAGGTATGCAAGCGTATATTGTCTGTTACATATTTAGACTGCATGGTGTATTTTTAGCTATAGAAGGTCCAATCACAAGAGGCTGTGAAAGTGCTGAGAATTACAGTAAGGGATAGCATATGGAGAAGCCACCCGCAGAATTTTCCATCCTGCAAGGCAGTGAAAAAAGACTACTGGAGCTGTATAGCCAGAGGAGTGTCATTAACAGGTGGGACAGTTCAGAAAAACCTTTGCCTTGCCTTGGCTTGGCTTGGCTTGAATATCCCAAGGGCTGTTCATCTCAGCCCCCATTTGGTAGCAGTTGTCCCAAGTTAGAGCCTCCCACTGACCTTTGCAAGAGTGACATGCACAGAGCTGGTGGGGATGGCATGGACTCTGGCATAACAGATCAGCAAAGTGCAAAATAAGAGGAAAGATGGATTAAACCTGTAAATACTGAGTGAAGATAAAAATGAGGTAAAATAGCCATCAAACCACACTTCAGTTAAGATTATGAGGCAGAAAGGTTTAAAAGCTGCCTTTATTCAAATGAAGAAGTCTAGAGAAATGAAAATAACTTGTCCAATGTCACCAAGAGTTTTATATCAGAGGTGGGAATTGAGCCCTCTTCCCTCCAGTGCCATATACATTTTAATGCTGAAGGGGCCCCTTTTGCAGTTTATCCAGTGACCCTTGGGGAGCTTAGGGCTACTGTGGCAAAACCACACTTCCTGCTCCACATCCTGTGTGCTGGGAGAGCAGGCCACATCATCCAGAGCTCAATCTCTGCATGTGACCACAGGATGCCTTGCACCTCTAATAAGGGGATTGGCTAAATGCCATTTTATTATTACTAGATATTTGTTTAATATAATAGTTCCTTGAAACAAGAAAAGGTCTTTGAGGTACAATATACCATGTACAAATAAGGAGTCTAACATTTCTATGGAGAAGAGAGAAAGTGGATGGGAAACTAAGGCAATATTTAGCCCCATGTTGATGCTCCATGAGAAGATGTGGTCTTTCTATAGAGTAAAACAGATGCTGGTGAAAATAAGATGATGCAATTTGTTCATAATATCATTATTCAAGGAACAAAAAAGTATGTAGTCTTATCTGAAGACATAATCTAAGAGGTCTTTACTCTGTGCCAAGCTAAAATTCTGCTATTTAATTACCGATTTAGAAAATATCTTGGGTTCAATTTCCTCCTCTGTTACACTTATAAATCTAATGGAGTTGTTTAAGATTTATGGCAGTTTAACTGAAAGCAGAATTAGGTCCTTTATGTTTAAAACTTAGTTTGCCACATAAGTAATAATTTCTATTTTCTAGGCAAGAGTTTAAGAATCTTGCAGACCTCTGTTTCTGGAAAAGAAATATGAACTACAGTAGTGTGGGTGAGTGATTAATACTGGAGGGGACGTCTAGGGGCAATCTGAATTGGCTGGTGTGGAAAATCCATGTGCAGTTCAGATTTAGGATCTGTTTGCAGATGCCTCATAATTTAAAATGTCAAAACCTCCCCAAACCTTAGGCCTTCATGTAGTAAATTAGTACACTGCTTATTCGGTGTGCAACAAGCTTTGCTGAAGTAATGCCCTCCTATGGGCTGTGAACTCATCCCATTCCCCTTAGTAAGGACTTAACTTCAAAATTGATTGTGACCTTTTAAATCCTAACAGTATCTAAATCATTAAAAAAATAAAAAAGTCCTGGTTTTATTTAAATCTTATGTTTCATGACTTAAAAGGGAAAGATGTTGCCTTATTTATCCAGACCTAAAGAGGTCTTGCGTTAGCACAGATGTATTTTACCTCTAATGGAAAGGGCTTTCTGTTACGCAACCCATTCTTTATTGGTTTTCTCAGCTTTCACTTTGGAAAAGAGGTCAACTTTTCAAGTCTGGGGCTAAAGCTTGAGTTAGGATCTGCCTGTTCACTGAATAGAGGTGCCTATGTAGCTCTAGTCCACCAGTGAGGCTCATCAGGTCTCTGTGAGTGCCCTGCCCCTGAGTTTGCAGGGGCTGCTGTGCACACGGGTAGTTTTGTCAGTAACACACAGGGACTCCATAAGTGGAACAGTGCTGCTCTGCAATTTTTGTCACTTCTGACAAGTTTATGTTGTTTGTTTGTTTGTTTTTTTTTTTTTTTTTTTTTTTTTTTTTTTT
>NDXB01005249.1:17061-35713 GCA_002631895.1 Agapornis roseicollis
TTTTTTTCCTAGGGTATTAACAGAAATAGTAAAGAATCATAAAAATATAGAAATGGTAAAGAATCATAATATATAGCTATCCCCCCAAAAAGCCCTTTAAAATAATGTAATTCAATGTCTGTTCAGAATAGACCATTTTAATGTAAATACAGCATTTAGGTCCAAGGTGTATTTCTAAGATCTTTATTTAGGAAGGAATTGAAGAATTAATTATTCTAAGCTTTCCAAGCAGTTCAAGCTAATAATTTTTAAGATGCAAGGGAGAATAATAATTAGGTACATTGTACTGTCTTAGAAGTGATTTTTCAATGGCTTTTTTATTAGCTGTCTGTGATGGGTTGACCCTGGCTGGAGGCCAGGTGCCCACCAAAGCTATTCTATCATTCTCCCTCCTCAGCTGGACAGGGTAGAGAAAATATAATGAAAGACTTGCAGGTTGAGATAAGGAGAGGGAGAGATCATTCATCAATTACCATCATGGGTAAAACAGTCTTGACTTGGAGAAATTACTTTGATTTATTACCAATGAAATTGGAGTGGGATAATGAGAAATAAAGCCAACTCTTATGCACCTTTCCCCCCACCCTTCCCTTCTTTCCAGGCTTGACTCCCTATTTCTCTACCTCCTCCCCATCAGCAGCACAGGGGGTGGGGAGTGGGAATTGCAGTCAGTTCATCACACATTCTCTGCTGTTCCTTCCTCCTCACACTCTTCCCCTGTTCCACCATGGTGTCCTTCCCATAGGCGACAGTCCTCCACAAACTTCAATGTGCGTCCTTCCCACAGGCTTCAGTCCTTCAGGAAGAGACTGCTCCAGCATGGGTCCCCCACAAGGGTCACAAGTCCTGCCAGCAAACCTGCCTAGTGTGGGCACTCCTATCCATGGGGCCACAGGTCCTTCCAGGTGTTTCCCACAGAGTCACAGCCTCCTTTGGGCATCCCCCTGTGTGGGGTCCTCCATGGGCTACAGGTGGATATCTGCTCCACTGTGGACCTCCCTGGGCTGCAAGGGCACAGTCGGCCTCACCATAGTCTTCACCACAGGCTGCAGGAGAATCTCTGCTATGTCACTTGGAGCACCTCTTCTCCTCCTCCTGCACTGACCTTGGTGTCTGCAGGGCTGTTTCTCATGTTCTCACTCCTTTTTCTGTCTGCTCCCACACAGTAACTTTTCCCCCATTTTAAATATGTTATCCCAGAGATGCTACCACTGTTGCTGATGGGCTCAGCTTTGGCCAGAGATGGATCCACCTTGGAGTGGGCTGGCATTGATTCTGTCTAACACAGAAGAAGCTTCTAGCAGCTTCTCACAAAAGCTACCTCTGTAGCCCACCCCCGCCAAAACCTTGCCATGCAAACTTCATACACTGTGAAAGCAGTGACTCTGAATGAACATTTTGATATTTAATGCATTGATTCATGATACCTGTGACTTCTAAGTATGGATTTTCTTTTGTTTTTAAAATACTGTTAGATCATTAATTACCTAAAAATTAGTTCAAATTTAAAGGAATAAACCATCCTGTTGTTATTTCTTCAGGTATTCTGCAACCTAAGCAAAGGCTCAGGTATTCCAGATATGATAGATGTGCAGATTGCATAAGACGTTATTCATTGCTCACTCTAAGATACAGAGTCCTGTCTGCCCTTAAACCCTTTGTTCTCTTGGCTGAATGCAGTTAATTAGCAACCGTCTCCATAGCAACTGCCTCATAGTCCAAAAACATTGTCTCGTTTTTGCAGTTTAGCTTATCACACTGTTTACCTGAAGGGCTTTTCACTGCGTTGAGTCTCATTTGAGTTGGCTACATGCCTGCTCACGGAAGTGAATTGTCAAGATAGAAAAACACCATGGCAGCCAGATGCTGAACAGGGCCCTGTATGTGAAAGCAGAAACATCAAAAAAGTTCTGTGGAAACAAAAGTTGAAGTTTGCAATGATTTACATCCAGTTTTAAGGCATGTGACTTGCCAGGAATACTGTGCATTTTAAAATACTGCTTTACTTCTGGGCCTTCTTTTACAGCATCTTGCAGCCTAACCTCTTGCGGTGTTCCCTTGCCTTTAGCATGCTTTCAAGCCTGTGAGCCTTGCAGGCACAGACCTTCGACCAGGTCCATGAGGAAAGCTGGGCTGTTTCACACGCTTCCAGCTTGTTTGTTAAGAGGACATTGCTGCGCACTCATCAGCTGTGTTGAACACTGATCTATTTTTTTCCTTTACATTAGCATCATTTCAAGGGAAATCTGTGTTGGTTCCACATGATGAATTCATTGAGAAAGGAAGAAGAGGTATTGTGGTCATATAATCAAAGTATGCTGGAGATTAAAGCTTATTTATATTAGCCATTAAAGTGGTGCTAAAGTATCTGCCACGTACTCCTATGACTCAGACAGTTACAATAGGCACGGATTTGGACTAATGCAACTATGTCAGTGTAGGATGACATATTTAAATCTCGTTTGAAGCTTATACAGAGGTGTGTCCACATATGCACACACCTTTACAGAGGCTTACTTGAAGGTGTGAGTGTGTCATTGAAATCACAGTGAAATCTTACTACTGTCTTAATCTGACATTATGTCTGGCCCGAAACCAGGGCGCTCCCAGCACAAAAGGCTATGTGAGAAGTAACGCTTTCTTGCTTGCTGGACATTTTGCTTATATTACTTGGTTTGTTGGGGTTTTGTTTTGTTTTATTTTTTCTAGAAGGCAGTAAAATGGATGAGAGGCTTATTTAGAGTAAGGTAATTCCTGGTTTATCCTAGGCAGACTAGATGCCTGACTAGATCTAGTTGTTCTGCCAGTTGTTCTGGTACTCCCTGGCCTCTCTTCCCTTTTCCAGAGATAGTTTTGGCTGCAAAGGTAATTCTCCTTTTTAGCCTCAGATGGCATGTGGGGCTGCTGCATCTTGATAAAAAGGCTTCATTCAATATATGATGTGTCTGAAATGCTCTTTCCATAGATTTGCAAAGATGTCTTGGGCTATTTCAGGATAAAAAGCAGGATGCGTGCAAACCTTGCCAGTACTGCTGGTGTACTCCATTACTGCTATAGAGCTTCTGGTTGATAGAAGGCTATTCTCTGTTCATGTTAATGTCTTGCTCAAACTATTCCTCATTCACTATCATTATTAGTAGTATTTGAATTATAGCAGTGCTGAAAGTCTGCAGGCAGGATAAAGGCTCCATTGTAGTAGGTCTTGTGCACACAAGATGAGACGATCTCTGCTCTGGCTGTTTACAGTCTGTTTTAAGACCAGTAGCGTAAGTGGGTTTATCTCATAAATAGCAGAGAGGGGAAGAAAATGCTACAAATGTTAGGAAATCCATGGTTACACGGAGCAACTGTTCATTTAGGTATCTCTCAGACATGCGATGTTTGTTACGTTTGTAACTGTAGAGTGGAAGGTAGATAAAATGCTTTAATTTTTCCTGGGAGCAGTTGCTGCTATCCACCTTCACAGCCAGTGTCATGGTCATAGGGTGCTGTGAGGAAGTTGGAGGGCTCTGTGTGTGAAGAGGCAATTGGGTAGAGCACCTTGTGGAAGTGCTGGACCAAGGAATAGGCACGGTTGGCAAACAAGGGCTGCTGAAGGGGGAAACAATTCAATGTGATAAATAGCCTTACCCTTCACTCTATCATGGGACATTACACAGGCTTGTTTCCCATGATATCCAATTTATAGTGAGTGACTGAAACAACAGATGCTTGAAGGCAATTCCCCAGGAATTCCAAGTGTGTAAGAGTCTTTACTCACATTTGCTCATCTTACACAAACTCACCTTGGAGGAAAACCACAAAAGTGTCCAGACTGTCTGGATATTGTCCAGTTTTTTAAAAAGGTGTTTAGCATTGTCAGCACCTTTGAATCTATAGCCCAGTTCTCCTGAAACCAGGCCTGTAGGGGTCCAGAAATGGAAAACCCTAATGGCCTGAAAATGCCTGTTAGAACTTGATGTTATTTAATTAAAGTAGAGTTTGGCAGATGGCAAAACAGTGGAAAGGACCTACCTTTCTAAAATCATGGTCCACATCTTCAGCCTGTATAAACTGGCAGAGCTCCCCTGAAATAGATGTTCAGCTTCTGACGATTAGCAGGGTTGAGGAAAACTTGTGAAAACAGGAAAAAACATTTTTGGGCCACAGAAAGTATCAGTAATGTTCAGGTGTAGAAATTGTTTCTAACAGTTTTTAAAGACTGATCCCTTTCCAAAGTAACTGTATCCTTTACAATCTTGTTTTTGTTGATGTACAATTCGAAGAAAGAATTTGTCTTGCTTTCCCGGGGCTGCATTAAGTTTGCAGAGCTTACAGCAGTAAAATGTACTATATGCTGGTTTTTGCAAGTCATTCACTTATGAAAGTAAGACATCAATAATTCATTCTGGTAAAGCCAATCTCTATGGTTGTGTAAATTCATCTATTACGTGATAACATTAACCAACCTTAACTAAGTTTTTTTACAAAGAGAGAGAGCTTTGATTGAAAGTTGTGACCTCACCTCAATCTTTTCCAGGGAAAATTCTTGCTCAGATGAAAGGTCCCATATGTTTAAAAGCTGTTGCATTCTTACATTTTAATGTTTCCCATTAATTGTTTGGGGTTTCTTATTTTTAATTGGAAACATGAAAACAAAGCCTGAACAACAAAGCTGACTGCTTACTTATCCCTCTGCATGGTGTCAACCTGACAGACTCATTAATCTATAAAAATATCAGATCAGAATTGGAAGTGAATTGAACTTGCTGAAAGCAGTGCAATGTTTACAATCTGTTTTCAGACTGGCTTTTTTCTACCTGCTCTGTTTTCCTTGAATTAAACCATCTATGTAATTTAAGGAGGTACTGCAGGTTAACTCCATACTACACTATATGGGTAAGGCTGCAAGCTGCAGATTAGCTGCAGAAATAAAAGCGGTTGCAAGTGAAGCTAACTTTAAATACAGCTGTAAGAGGGATCTGGGATATTGTTTCAGGTTGCTAAACTTGAGCCATGCAAACAGTTGGGAAGTCACATTTCTAGTCTGGGTGGTGAGCTTTGCATGGGCAGCCTGTCTCCACTCCCACCCACTGGGGAATGGGGTGATTTAGCCTGTAGGTGAAGGAGTAGAAAATGGGAGAGAAATGGTGCCTGGTGATGCAGGACAGCCAGCCATCATGGTGTGGGTGCAGCCAGGTCAGGCA
Organism: Agapornis roseicollis; assembly: GCA_002631895.1. NCBI lineage: Eukaryota > Metazoa > Chordata > Aves > Psittaciformes > Psittacidae > Agapornis > Agapornis roseicollis. Next base: position 22,248 of record NDXB01005249.1, read on the forward strand.
GCTTCCTGGTCTGCTGCAGCCAGGTGGTTGCCTTTTAAATTTTTTATATTGATTTATAATTTATTTTATTGTTCCATATAATCACACATTTTTTGAATTCTTCACATTCCATAAATTAATAATATCATTTACTATCTGTTATGATTTATGCTATTTATGATGCCACCACCTGGAGCTGCCAGGAGCCCTGGTCCCACCAGGGGTACCTAGGTACCCCATCCCATTGGCTGGGCCAAGGTGCTTCCTCCCTGATTCCTGGCAGGAAAGAGGCTTGCTGTGCTGCCATAGTGACTCATGCCCCAGCCATTCCTGCAATTTCTGCCCCCCTCCCACCTCATGGACCATGTCTGCCCTTGGGAAATTATTTTCTCAGCAGAAGACATGCACAAGACATGCTGTGGCCAGTCTGCTCATGAGGAGGTGGTGGCAAGTGTCCTAACTCCTGGCAAAGGGTTGGAGTGGGTGGCTGAGGGTTGTAGCTTTCCAGCCTGCACCAGCATTTTATTACAATATAGCCAGGTAACGGGCTCTTCTCATGCAGGACTGAGAGGGAAAGACAGGACACCCCTCTCTACTCACCTGCAGAAGTCTTCCTGAGCAGAGTGTGGCTCCATGCCTTTAGTGAGCCAAGCTGACCCAGGTTTCTTCTGTCTTTTCCATCAAGGAAGATTCATATATCCTTTATTAATAAATTACAAACTTTAGTAATGGCTTGAGAGGACTATTTAGTGTCTGTAGGACTCTGATTTTTATGAAACCATCCATTAAAAATGATGTCTTTTGCTTATGCATCCTGTGAATTAGGGAAGGTTTAATGAGAGTGTAAGAGTTGGCATGTGTGCAAGCTGGGAGACAGGCATATGACATTTTTCTGGTAAGAGTAATGTGACAGGTTGGCCTATAGTATGCCTGTTATTGAAACATCTAAATTACCTGAAAATTCATGGTTAAATGAGTAGACTTGCAATGCTCTGTGTAGTTCCAGGTCTCATTATTTTTGCAGCACTAGACTTCATAACATGCAGTGCAAAATACAATTGTCAAATTGCTTGTGAGAATTGGAAGTTGTACTGGACAATCGAATGAATTGATGGGCTGGCTACCACAGGCAAAACTTGATTTCTAAGCTTGTGTAGATTAAACTATGAAAGATAACCTAAGGTCACAGACATAAAGCCTTCCAAGAGCTTTCTTTGAAGAAAATTGTCTTCCAGGTTGTTAAGAAGAATGATTCTAAAATACAGAACAAAATTCTCTGAACAAAAATGTGATACCAAGTTCCACAGAAAAACCCAGATTCACCCATGCAGCTCCAATGGAGTTTCTTTAGCACAGATGAGGTGAGACTGGCCTGATCTCATCTGGGAAATTGCATGATGAAAAATCTGGCCCATAGCCACTGCAGTCAGGAGAGTGCTGACAAGGGGTTTTTGCATTTATTCTTACTGTTCTGTTTTGGGATGTTACAGGCCAAGATCTCATATTGCACTGAAAACTAGCAGGGTAGTTACTTTACTTCACATATTGAATATATGTAGAAGACCACTCTCAGACATAACTGTGTGGCCATAGAAGGTTAAATGAGGTCATAGGTTATTTTTACCACCATTTCCTCCAAACCAGGGTTGTGAATATGAGGGTTTCGTATACATGAGCAACCCAGCCCACTCTTGCACAACTTGCTCAGTGATGCTGTTGTCTGGGAAGCTGCTGCTCTGCCAGGGGTCCCTTGAACACATGTGCCATAAACAGCTTAGTCTGAATACCCCTGGAGAATACATGCAACACCAGTAACTTGTTGAAAACGAGGCTCAATCTGTTTTTTTGCCAAATGACTAATTGTTCAGTATATGAGTTAAAAATTGTGTTCAGCACTGTGATATGCTACTTTAAATATACAGCTATTATGCCCAATAAGTTGGGGGGTGTGAGGATGTGTGTGTTTCTGTCTATGTGCACCTGACCACTTTGTGTGTGTTTTAACCTAATGGGTTTTATTAAGAGCTCTGGGAGAAATAAGCAAGGAAGAGGCTTGAGACTGGTGAGTTTATTTTACATCATTGCCCTCTTGATTCATAATCTAAGATACCAAGATTGTGGTGGAGGCTGAAGTGCGGTGGTGGTAAGTAAAAAGCAAATACCCAGGTCTGTGAGTTTCATGAGCCTAGGACAAGCAAAGCTCGTATCTGGGGGGAGAAATGAAAGCCCAGAGAGAAAAATAGCTTTTGTCTATGTTCCCTGCACTGATGCCTCACTTAAAGGGGAATGCAAGCCTGTATGTAGAAATGGAGTAAGGCTGTATATCATTTAGTACAAGTCCAGATGAAACTTGTAATACTGGTATCAGTTTAAGTACCCGAGTTCTCCACGGCATGGGCAGCCTCACAGATTTCTGACTCATCAGTGGGATTTTAGGCTTCATGGTGGTTTTCTGAAAGGATGCTCAAAAGGAGGATTTTGCTCCTTCAGAGCAACACTGTCCTCTTCAGCTTCCTGGCATACCCATGGCAGGAGGGAGATCACCTCTTTACGGAGCAGAGCATCAATGCTGGGCAGCTTGGTACATGAGCACCTGGAGGAAGGTAACACAAGTGCCAGCAGAAAGTCCCACAATAGCTTATGTGTCACATCTTCTACTTATAACCAGTAGCAACAGTCAGGGCAAAGGGTTGCAGATTCTGGATGGCAGGGATTTAACAGAAGCAGTCAGAGCAGGTTGAACAGGAATGACTGCTTTGTCAGGTGTGGAACATAAGAACAAACTGAAAAAATCCACTGTAGAAATAAAGAAATGGGAACAGAGGAGGAAATTTCAGAAATTGAAGTGAATTTGGAGATTGGCCATGTTTCTGTGCTCTGAGGGAAGATGGGGAATGAAGTGGCCAAGCAAGAAACTTTTGGAGCTTAAGCAATGGAAATTTGGTGTTAGGATTGTTGACTATGTGTTGGTAGTAAACAGACAGAGGGAAAGATGTCTGTAACAGGCAAAGTTGCTAGGAAAAGAAACGTAAGTGTATTTGTAAATAGTGAAGTCCTTCATATACAAAACCTTAAGATATAATAAAATTATTTTTGCGCTCTAACACTCTAAGTCACAATGGGTATTTGTGATAACTGCCAGATTCAGACCCAAAAGGCAAAATATACAAAACTGATTGCTTAAATCTAGACCTATAAATCCATAAACAGGCAAGAGCTAAAAAGGGCCTACCTTTCAGAGATGCTCACAGCGAGTTGCTGTGCCACCTCATTAACCAGAGCTTTACAAATAACTGCTACAGGGTTGTAGCTGAGGACACTTCACATCCCAAAAGCAAGCCAGAAAACTTCCAAGCAACTAATGCTAGCATGTTCTTGCATACTTTGCTGAAGTGCATTCTGTCGAAATTAAACGCTGTTGGTGAGCTCCTGGGTTCACTGACATCTGTGGACTTTGAAGGAGGTTTTGTGTATATGCTTGGTGTGTACCTGATAGATAACACAATGTGGGGTTTGTTTTTTGTAGATGAGATTAGTGGAAACTCATCAATGTCTTCAGTAAGACGTGAACTTCTCCAACACCTCCTGACCCCACTCAAATTAATGCAAAAACTTCTCTTGACTTCTGAGCCCATAATGGCTGGTCCTCATAGCAAAGCTTCTGAAAACTTATGGTATATTTTTTACTTTTATTTCTATTAAGGTAGCATGTAAGAAACACCAAGTAGAGTAGAAAGCTTGAGAGTTTACCATCTAAGTCTATTCAGCTGAATCATCTTTCAAATGGCAGCAGTGCAGCAGAGACATCAGAAGCCCAGACTGCAGGCCTTGTTCAGGCCAGACTTCCCTTTCATGGGAGCTGCAGGAGGACTGACATGAACAAGGGAATTCTTGCTTGTCTTGTGAAAGGAAAGCAAGCAACTATTAGAGCCAAAGTGTTTGTTTTACAGATAATAGGTTTATATAATTACTTTGTCACACAGGTGCTTTATTTTTTTCCCCCAAATCCCTCAACTGTGGTTTCTATAATTATGATTCTGAAGTTCAGTCAAGTTACTTTTGAATAGCTGCTCCCAAAGAAAATAAGTCTATTGCTGCTGGTGATGTTGACGAGGTAAAGTGTTCTATCACTTCACACATTTTTATTAAGCGATGGGGTGAAATGCAGCATAACTTGAAAGCCCTGTCATATCTTTGATAAATGCTTTCTAACATAGCTGTGTTTTGCCCAGTTATGACAGAACCCATTAGAATGACATATATTTTAGCTGTCATCAGTCTGGATCTGCATATGCTTCAGGAGAAAGAAATGTTTCCTCTCCTCCAGGAAAAGACCTGTGCTGCAGGGAGGGGAAGACCCTTTGCTACAGGCTTTGGGTGGTGGACCACACAGAACACACCCCAACAGGATTTTTTGCCTTGCTTTGGGGTGTGGACTTTTTTGTGCTGTAGTTGTGGTAGAGGTAGAAGGCAATTGGCACAGCTGGCTCTGCCAATTGGACCTGCTGCAGTGTATTTATTCATTTATTTATTTATTCACTTTATCTAACACAGCAAGGTTCAGCTCTTGGATTTGAAATGGAGGGCGCTACTCAATATAAATAATAATCAGATAGGTATGTACCAGGTTTCTTAATGCTAACATTCAGTTTAATGCAGCATTTTTAAAGAATAATTTCCACAGCTGCTCTACCAAGGAAAATTTATGTACCAGGTTTCTTTTGGCAAACAGAGAAGCTGACTGAATTTAAATATAGGCATTATTTGAAAGTACAGTGCCAGCTGCAAGACCCTATGCTGCGTTTACTATTGTGTAAAAATTATAATGGTAGTTAAAAGGACGTTATTTTCTTCTCAAAATATTAATTTCAAAATTCCTAATAATGTCTTTCTATAACTTTTGGGGGAAGACAGACAGAAACCCCACTGTTTCTCCCCTGTATAGTCAGTTTCTTATGGTAAAGAGCTTTTCACATAAGAAGAAATAAATGCAGATACACTTACAAATAAAATTAGGGCAAGTTTAAAGTCTGAAACTGATTATTATCTGAAACCGGATTTAATAAATGAGAATGGTTGGTTAAAAAAGAAAATGGATATTACCCCTTTAATTATACAAAAAAATTACAATGTGAAATGCCATTGTAACTGGAGCTGACAGTACATTCAGCTCTGGATCAAACCTCACATTGCTTGAAGTAAAACAGAAATATTACTCTGACTAATTTTGCATTGTAATAATTATTTAATGCTCATAATGAAGCCTTATCCTTAGGGTTTTATGCTTTAGCTGTTTCTTACCCACGCCTCGTAGTTATTAAGTACAGACAAAGCTGCCATTTTTTCAAATGGCATAATGTATATCAGTGTGTGTCAATGAAAAACATCAAAAATAGACATTTTCTGGTATAATACATTAACTGTATGAATGATGGAACAGTTTCTCCATGTTTGGAAGTTTCTTAAAGCACAGTGCATCAGCCATAAATAGATTTCTTTAAGTACCAGTGGCTGTCATTTAAAAATTTGATATAACTTCATTTTTAGAGAAGAAGAATTGCCCCATTTGTGTTCTGTCATTTCAGTTAATTCCAAGCTTGCTCTTCTCATATCTAGTACACTCATTTATTTCATCCTATTGCCCAGCAAGTACTTTGGAACCATTGCCTTTTTTTTTTTTTTTTTTTTTAAACTACTGGAAATGCGTATATTTTGCATTTTGGTACAAAAAAGTTTGCTTGACGCTGCGATGTTTGGTTTTAGACAGGTTTTACAAGTCTGTAATGAAGGTCTTAATGCAGTATTGAAACTGAATTTTGNTTTTAAACTACTGGAAATGCGTATATTTTGCATTTTGGTACAAAAAAGTTTGCTTGACGCTGCGATGTTTGGTTTTAGACAGGTTTTACAAGTCTGTAATGAAGGTCTTAATGCAGTATTGAAACTGAATTTTGGATGATTGGGGTGGTTTTTAATGTCAACACTGCAGGGTTAGACATTGATGGTACAATAGTAGTGCTTTGTGCCCTATCTGAGAGCCTGGACACTTTATGGCCACGGTAATTATGGTGTGAATAACTTCATTTGAAGTCAAGGTGGGAATCTTTCCTTCTGAAGGGTGGGAGAAGCCACATGAGAGTTGTTTAGGAATAATTCAGGGAAAATTATGTGCCCAAGTGAAGTAATATCATGGGCTGTTTCTTGCCCTTGGGTGGTAAGTCCTTGCCCTTGGAAAAGAGCCAGGCGCTCACATTGTGTAAATCAGCGTGATTCTCACTGGCATGCATGGGCGCATGCTCTTTTACCCCACGTGAGGATGTGAGAATTTTTTTTTTCTCAAGCTTCTTCTAGTTGTGTTTCTTGACATATATTTAGATATCATCTAAGTGCCGACACTGTCAAATATTGTATTGAATATCAAAAGGCTGCTCCATCTCAGATGGCAACTGTGAGACTGAATGAGAGTAGTGTGAAATTGTCCTTAGGCTGTTGCAAGCTCCATGTGTGGGTGCAATTTGTACATGCAGAACAAATACTTGTGACCTTTTCTGTACTACTTTCTTGTAACTATGAAAGTGATGTGAGTTAGGAAGTTTAGGACTATGTTTGGCCAATATTTAGTAACTGAATTATAGATGATCAAGCAGAAGAAGCACTACTTTGAGAGAAATAGTCTTTTTGCAAATGCATGTAAGGTAGCACTAATATGCAAAAACCCCCACTATGTAGGCTGTCAGTAACACATTGATTTTTGTAGCATCTGTATTGAAACTAGCTCGGTAAACTGGGCTGAAAGAGGACAATCCACAGAAGTTATTTAAAACAGTAGTTCTGGGGACATGTATGTTGCATGGTTTTTTGAAGCTGACAAAAGAAATCCATCCATAGGTCTCTTCCCTGGGAGTTACCCATCTGCATGTTCTGTTTAAAATGTTTCTGTGTACTCATTTTTAATGTATTATTACCACGAAGGTGAGTTCTTAATTTTAACTATTCAATTTTTGCATCAGATTAGCTATCATTAGCTAATTATAAGGGCCCTGTGCTACTTTTCTGCACAAGAAACTCCTAATAGGAATGGTTGCTCTGACAGATTGTCATTAATCTGTTAATAATGAGATTTTTCCATTTTATGCTTGGATATAAGCTCTTTGGGGAAAGGATCATCTCTTTGCTCTGTATTTGTATGGTGCTTATTACAGAGGGGTTTTGGTCCGTGGTGGGGCCCCATGGTCCCTCTGTCATACACGCACCACTCCTATAAATAATTGTGTTTGATGTGGAGTGAGATGAGGGGAATTCTTTGTGTGAGGAAGGTAGTTCATTGAAGCCTGAGCAGACAGCTGAAATGATGGAGTTTTGACTTCTTGAGGGCACTGGGCTTTTCTCCGCATGGCGCAGCCGAGCAGGGCAGAGCCTCATGCCCTGTGAGCACAGCCCCCCTGGGAGAGCTTGCAGAGCCCCAGCCGGTGCTGTGACATCGCCGTGCTCTTTCACAGGCACGCAGGAGCCTGACGCCAACCAGCAGCCCTGGGAGCAGGGTTATTTTCATGGCCAAGCTGGCGCTGGTTGACCTCTCCCTCTCCTTTCCCTCTCTCTCCCTCTCCCTCTCTCCCCTTCTCCCTCTTCCTCTCCTGTCTCTCCCCAGCATGCCAGGCAAGTTCACAACATTGACGCAGATTTTTCTGGCTGGCAGATGCCTACCCAGAAAGGTGATCTCTGCACCAGGCAGCTGTTCACCAGCATCCCCCAACACCCCGACATGCTTTTCAGTGCTGCTGGCACAGATCTGCTCACACAGCAATGTGGTGGGAAGCTGAAAATGGTACAGCCTCCCACAGCCCCAGGAACTTGAGGATGCCTATGAAAGATCGGCCAGCCTGGTGCACTGCAGCAAGGTAGAACCCCATTTCTGAGTCCAGGAAGACAAATGCTTTGAAAGGAGCTGGTTGTCTTATACAGAGCAGTGACTTTGCCCCAGCCTGGCAGCCCAGTGAGTTTGGGTAGGCATAAGAGGGTCTGAGAGCACCCATGGAAATAGGAAGAGTTGACAGAGTTAGGTAGCCATTAACACCCAGCATTATGTCATGCCGGAGGTACTGCACCCATTGCAGGTTGCTGTTAGAGAATAATTTGTAAGTTCTGAAAAGAGGAAAAAAAAAAACAAACAAACCAACCCAACAACCAAAACCAAACCACCAAAAAACCACAAAGAAAAGCCCCAACAGTTGGGCTCATTTGCAATCGCAGAAAAAGATGAATTTGCTTTAAATTACTCAAAGATTAAAAGTGCTGATAATGGAAAAAATCTTACCTATGGCACTTTCAGTTAACTGAGAAAAGTTCAGCCAGCAATTAAACTACTGAGGGAGGAGAGCACAGATTGCATTTCAAAGGAAAATTCAAGCAACACATTAACGATTATTAATGTGTGTTATTGTTAAAATAATCATATTTATTATGGTCTAGCCTAGGGAGAACCAGCAAAAATGGAAGCCTTGTTCCGGAGGCTGTAGAAACATGCACACAGTAGGTGGTCCCTGGCCTGAAGAGCCTGGAGTCTAAATAGTTGTAGATGGAGTGGATAAAGCACCAGCCTGGTTAAGGAAAGAACAGCAAGAAGCACTGTTGGTTTGCATCTGGTTTGGAAGGGCCTGGATAATATCTCTTGCTCAGTTCTCCTTCCAGTGTTTGCTATAGATATTTGAGGGCTTCTGTATGATCCTCATTTAAAAACAAACACCCAGATGTGAACAGTAGAGTTATTGATTTATTGCTAGCATGCTCATAGATATCGTGGAGGCTGAGGGTGAGAGACAGGATAACATGATTGCCATTGCAGTGTGAGCTACAGGCTTAGTACCCCACTGCTTTGCCTTAATAACAGAAGAATTTTACACCCACTTGCACAGATATAAACATTGCCCATTATTAAAAGCAGCAGTTATTTGCCACTCATATTTTTTGTGTTCTTCCTATTTTAATCAGCCCATTCTGCTTGGATGCTTGTGTCCATGAATGCTTACTGTAGTAAATGGTTACAAATTTCATCAGTAAGGCATACCAGTTTCCTAGGTGGAATAGTACATGCATGGTTTTGAAAAGCAACCAGACAAAGCCAAGCCAAACTGGTACGAGGGCAGTGCAGGGGGGCTGGAACTAGGTGATCTGTAAGGTCATTTCCAACCCAAACCTTCCTATGATGATTCCCTGTGCATCTGTTCATGCCTGCCACTACAAGCAGCTGTTTTTTCCTTGTCTTACAAATTGATGTTTCTGAGTATGTATTCCCCCTGTGCTTTTTGTTATGCAATTGTAATCAGTGACCCTTAGTACAGAATAAATTCGGTGGAAGGTCCTTCAAAGACCTTGGGCTGGAGATATATTCCTGTGACTGTTCCAGGCTTGTGTACGCTAGGAAAGGTTCACTAGTACAGCTGTGCTGATGAGCCCTCCACAGGGAACATAGGTTGTTCTTCCGAAATAGGGCACCTGCCACCACCTGATGCTTGTTCTTTAGACAGGATGTATTCATTGTAGGGTCTTTCTTGTTTGTTTGTTATGCTGGATAGTTATGGCTTCACTAGATCAAATTTGTGTTCCAAATTTAGTTATGTGAAGTTGAGGTTTCTCTCTCCTCTCCCCCCACAGCCCCTTCCCCAGCCTCACTTGATCTGCTGCCAGGGCTTCATGGTGCTGGCCTAGGCACCTAGGAGCCAAGATACGTGTCATTATGGCACAAAAAGCATATAACATTTATAAGGAGGGAGCTCCTTGCTCCAGGGTGTGTTCCTCTGGCAGTTCAGTTCCAGCAGACTGTTTCAGATGCTTTGTAAGCATGAGGCTAAGTACGGAGGTAGTGATGGTGTCTAATGTAGCCATGCAGCAAAAGTGCAGCAGGAAGGTCTGGTCAGTCCTGCATGAGGAATCAACACCAGTCACATACAGTCAGAGAGCTGTGGCTTAGGAAATGCTGTTCTTTGTTTTGCTTTGGTGATGAGGAGCTGCCTTTACCTGCAGAAGGGCATAGCTGTGCTGGCTGGGGAAATGTAGGAGGCTCTTTCACCCTCCCCACCTGGTGATGAGGGGAGGAAAAACAGCCCTGTAAGCAGCTCCTCCCTTCTGCTTTGTGCTGTGATTGCACTATAGATAGCAGAGGCCTCTTGTCCTGCCTCTGTCTTCTTTGACTTACAATTTAGCCATCTCTGATTATTAAAAAATAAACAAGCTTGTAACTGCTTAGGAGCCTGGAGTCCCCTAAATGACAGGGAAATAGTCCCTGAACACCACCAGAATACTCTCTTCTATGTCCAGCTATCCTGATAGCAGATACAAATCATCATTAGTGGGTCACTATGACACAGATCCCTTAATGTAAGTGCTACATTACATTAACAAGCAAGTCAACAATAATATTAGCAATAAATGAGAAATTAAATTCCTAGTCATTCATCCCTCTGGGTTTCCCAGTGTGTCTCTTGTGTTTTTCTTGTTTTGATGCTAAGCATTTTGAAACAAGAAATGTCTGTGTTTTGTGTCTTGAGGTGTCATCCCAGCCCATTAAAATGGATGACAGTACTGCCATTGACTTCAGCTAGCAATTACTGTAGGAAAGAGCACATGGTGTGATTCAGAAATTAATAATAACCATATACACTGATTTTATAGAGGAGATGTAAAATTGAACTTTCTTGCAGAACAGATTTTAATTAAAACTGTTTTTTCAACAGTTTTTTCCAACAAAACAGCTTAAAAACTTTTTGCATAAAACTGGAATACTTTTACTTTTCTGAACCAAGACTAGTAGTGAGGGAGTTACTACTGCTGTGCAATAATAAATGATGATGTTTTGTACACAGTAAGCAAACTCTAAATGTGAGTGTTTCAAAGAAGAACTGGAGGTTTTGGCTGCTAATTTTAATGGAAAATGTGGCTAGGCCCTCAAATGGCTTGACAGCAAAATATTTAAATTGTTTTGCCTGTACTTTCTGATGATGTATATGGACTAGACCATTGTTTTGTTTGTTTTTTCAGATTACAGTAGTAGCTTAGTTCCAGTATGTGCTAGAAAATTGCTTATTGGACTCTCCTCATCAGAAATCACAGATTATGGGATATTATCTGTAGTGCTTTTACGATGAAGTCTATTAAAGACTGAACTGAAACCACAACCTCATTCCTTTCAGAATTAATGCTCAGAGTAAACCTGTCTTGTTCCTGAAAGGTTAGTCTCAGTGCATTAATTCTGTGTTTCTGCCTTGCCAAACGTATTCACTGAATTGCACTGGTGGCCTGAGCATTTCTAATTTTACTGCCTCTGCATCCAAAGTGAATCTGTAGTACTTTGCAGCTACAGCTGGTACAGATTGCATGCAATCAATTCTGGAACATTAAGTATGGCAAATATAACAAGGCAAGAAAGGGGGAAACTCTATACTGAACTCTCTCCTGGTACATGCCTATAATTAAACCTGCATAAATCTTCCTGAAAGGGATTTGAGGTACTCTCAGCTGGGCTCAGATGGGCTGATGGAGAAGACTGGGCTCAGACATGCTGATGGAGAATCGAAGCACTACTGGAGCATGGGCTGGGTGCTCCTGCTCTCTGCACCTCTGGGGTTTGGCTTATTGGGAGCAAGTGGGGCTCACTCTCATCCTCTTGTGCATATGTCCAGGAGCGCATGAGGACAGCTCTGTCCCCCCTGTCCTCAAAGACAGTTCTGACGGTGATGCACCTTCACCTGTTTTCTTGTGCCTCTGAGAGAGGCAGAACAGAATAGCTCCATAGGAGTGATCCCATGGAATTTAATGTGTGAAGTTAAATAAATGGGAAGGGGCAAGGGAGAGAGAGATAGCAGGAATTGGTTTTAATTACCACCAGGTCAATAAAACTGGATCTGTAGGTTCAAAATGGAACTGCAGAATGAAAACAAGTCATGTGTGCGCATCAATATGGGGGAACACCACCTCTTTCAGACTTAGCTGCTGTACTGTAGAGCTGGAAGGAAGCAGATACTCTTTAATATGGATCCAGTGGTAACCCTGGGGAAATGTGACTCTTTCTTCAGTACTGTGACTCTGTATCATGTGAGATACAAGGGAAGATCAGATACTTATTTGGATAGTAAGAGTGTACACCTATGTAAGAGGAAATAAACTTTTTATAAGGAAATTAAATATTCTTTGTGTTACAAACTGGGAATAAGCTGCGGGCAATTTATTGTGCCATGTTTTGAGCCTTATTTGGAACATCTAAATCTTGTAACTGACAGAAACAGAGAATTAAGCTAGGTGAGCTACTGATCAAGGCAGAATAGTTTTTATGTTTCCAAAGGACTATGTGGTACCAAATGCTAAAAATGCTGCCATATTCCTCCACTGTAATTTTGAGAATAATGTTTGGATTGTTTCATTTGCCAGACTTTCTCTGAGTATAAACTACTTCTTTGCAGTTTCCTTAGATCTACTGACAAGTCTAAATAATATGAAATAAATACTTATAATCTTCAGATATGTAGATTTTAAGTATCAGATTTAGTCTCTACAGCCTTTCTCCCAAGGAGCTGTAATCCCATGTATTTTTCCGCAACATATGGACTCAGTCATTTTGTTTTCCACAGCTCCAGCATACACCTCTGAGTATCATACTAACTTTTCAACTAGTTGAATCCATTGCCATTACTATGATACTGGTAACTCTGTGTCTTCTAGGTTTTAGCATTGCTGTTGCAGTGAGATCAGCATAGCATTTTTGCTGGAGGTTAGAGCTTGCTAAGTAGTGTGGAAATTTATGAATTGCTGGAATTGTGATGTCCGTAATAAATGCAAGCAAATGTGAAATCTGTATTCTCTAAATCAGAATTTTTCCAGTTCATGATCCACCGAGTTAGGCAGGGCTTGTTAGAAGCAATAAAACGGTTAAATCCATAGGAACATGTTTAGGAAAGCTAAGGCCCAGTTAGGAAAGCTAAGGCCCAGTTAGAATTAAACTTGGCTAGGGATGTTAGAGGATAACAGGAAGGGATTCTGTAGTTACACTGCAAATAAAAGACAGACTAAGGACAACATGGACCCTCTCCAGAAGCTATCGAGAGAACTGGCTACCCTGGATTTGGAGAAGGCTGAGGTTCTTAATGACTTCTTAGCCTTTGTCTTCACTGGCAAATACTCTGACCACACCACCCAAATCTTGGAAGTCAGACGTAGGTGCTGTAAGAATGAAGACCTTGGGCCCACTGTAGGAGAGGATCTGGTTCAAGACCATCTTAAGAACCTGAACGTGCACACGTCCAAGGGACCTGATGAAATCCATCCACGGGTCCTGAAGGAGCTGGTAAATGAAGTTGCCAAGTCACTGTTCATCATATCTGAGAGATCATGGCAATCAGGTGAAGTTCCCGATGACTAGAAAAAGGGAAATATAGCCCCCATATTCAAGAAGGGGAAAATGGATGACCTGGGGAATTACAGACCAGTCAGTCTCACCT
>NDXB01005251.1:0-10693 GCA_002631895.1 Agapornis roseicollis
ATGGCAGGGGGGTTGGAGCTGGATGATCTTAAGGTCCTTTCCAACCCAAACTATTCTATGATTGTATGATTCTATGACATTGTCTGATCACCTCCAGTGGTCTTAGACCAAGACCTACTATTTCTCAGCCAAGAACAACAACAGCAGCCAAAGGATTCACTCCAGGCCGTGAGGAGAGAAGAGGAGCACTGATATAAACAGAAAGCATTTGCTTGCTCTTGCTGCCTCCCAGCAACAACAGATGCCAGCCTGCACGAGCTCCGGCTTTGTCATTCCCTGCTCCATCAGTGGTTCGTATTAAACTGTTCCGGCGCAGGGATGAGCTGAATGAAGCACCGAGAAGCAGCACCTGCAGCCTCCACGCTGGCCTCAGCTGGGAAATGACACAGCAGCAACCGGTTCCAAAATGAAAGGCAGGACCATGAAGTTTGCGAGGCAGGAAATGGAGGCCGATGTGAGCCGTCGTTCCACACAGCCTCAGCTGTGGAGCAGCAGCAACCAACAGCAAGATGATGAAGAAGAGTTTTCCTGTACCACGTCTGCGGTTTGATGAACGATTCCAAGTGCACATCAAAGCCCAGCTAACTCACCACAGCCTTCTGAGGGGCTGGAGGAGAAGAAGGGATGCTCAGGGACGCTGTGTCCCATGCTGTTCAGCAGTGTGGGCAGCAAGCAAACCAAGGTGCTAATCCAGCTCAGCTCTGAGCCAAGTTTGCAGAGCAGGCACAATCTGGGATAACTGGAAGAATGGCAAAATCACTCCTGGGAACACAGACCAGGAGATTTGCTTGCTTACCTGATTGAAGGGGTTGGAAGTGATACAATCCCTGGGTCATAAAAGCATTAGAGGCATAAACATGAGCAGAGAGAGCTGCGTGAGGTAAAACCTGCAATTATCATTACAGGAGTGGGATGAAATGGCCCTTCAAAATGTTAGGATGGCAATTTGAAGATTTCCAAGACCCTGGATGCTCTGATGGTTAGAATCTTTCTTCTAGCTCTAAGAATGGAAGTAAAAATAACTGTCCTTCAGATAGGGTTTGATTAAAGTACAGATTATATAGCAATTATACAGCATCAAGCTTCCTGTGCCAAATGACAAGGCTGAGAAACCTAAAAAGCCATTTCCAGTTAATATTCTGCCTAGAATCCACCTGCAATTCTGCAGGAATATCAAACCCACCATCTGCAGAGAGTACTTCAGTGCAGGAAATCAAAGAATTCCCAAATACTGAAGCAGCAAGGAATAAACCTGACCCACAAGTCCTGCTATTTATAATGACCCCTTCAGCAATAAAACAACGGCCAAAACCCTCAACACAAGCCCTCAGAAAGGACCTAAAAGTCTCCTAAGCAGATAGATATTCTAGTTCCATGATTATAAAGAAATACCTAACAGGAAACAGAAATGCAGACTTCATAATGCAAGAAGGAAGGGAAATAATCCCTACCCATCGATGGATACCTCAGTGGGAACCAGGTCTTGTTGATTTTCTCAAGTCTGAGTTAGCACTGCTCACACCAGCTACAGCAGCTCACAAGTTGCTCCATCAGAAACACAGAGAAGTTTTAGGAGTCATTCAAATCTGACTTTTGCTACAGAAGAAACCTTTTGGTTTAACTTTGCATATCAAGCTTTGCCAGAAGAGATCCTCACGTACATCTGCTCTCCCATGCGGGTCATCTGCCTCTTCTTCACAGCCTGATCTTCAGTCTCACCCAGGCTGGGTTTCTCCATGTGCTTTTGAGTCCTCTCTTAGGAACTGCTGCCCACAGACAGCTCCCCACTTCCTCACTGCCTCCTCTGCTGTGCCCTCTTTGCTGGTGATGCTGGTGCACACACACCGAACACCCCACTAAGGCAAGCTGACTGTGGCCGTGTCTCAGGACAGTCTGAGCCACCCCTTCCCCTCAGGGCTCAGGAATCCCATGCCCAGACGTTAGCAGACTCCTCCTCTGGAGTCTCAGTCTCTCTTATTCACAACGCTCACGAGAGATGAGGAACTTAGAGGAGAATTGCAAATACAAACACCTTCAATCCTGAGCTATCAGTGAAGCTGGTTAACATAATGTAATACTTAAATATGTTCTCTTAAACCGCAGGAGGGATTCAGCAGGAGATGGTGCTATTAATATAAATGGTATTCAACGGAACCCCCGAGAGCCACAGAACATAGAAGCAGAGGGGTCAGTTGAAAGAAAACCCACATCTTCACAACCCTCATCCATTTTCAACTAAAATAATGCTACAATTAGACTCCAAAGCCAATTCTGCTACAAAGTCAGTCTTAAAACTACGTATTCCGAGAACATCCATCTCATTCACACAGAGGAGATGCCAAGGAAACACAGACCTTATAACCACAGGATGCAAAGTGACTTACTCACAGGTCTACAGAAAACCAGGTCTGACTATCCCATCCCTCACACAAGAACGCTTTAAGTTACGAACCACATGGCTGCAACCCATGGGAGCTCAAGTCTAGGAGCATAAAATGGGGTTTGCATTCATGTTCATGCTTGAAGTACCAGGTAGCAGCAAGGTGCAGGAGTAACAGGAAACATTATGACCGAAAGTTCATTTTAGAGTCTGACCATCCTAAACTTCATACAACTCACAGGACAGGAGCCGTATCAGGCCCACCCCTCACAGCAAGCATAAAGCACAAACATGACCTGCCTACCGCTGCTCTTCCTTGATTTTCTGCTCTTTTACAGGTCTTCCTTTACATGTCCAGAAGCAGCAAGCCACTAAGATAACCTGGCACTCAGCAAACAGGCAAAGGAACAGGCAGAAGAACCACCGAGGACAAGAGAGGAATGATGAATGTCACCTGCAGGAAGAGGATGAACTTCTTCACCCCTATTTGTTTCCCAACCAGCAGCGGAGCAGACCCAGCACAAGCAGGGACAGCAGGCACAGCCATAAAGGAACAGATGAAAATGGGAGAATGGAACAATGCTGAAGTGAAGAATCACAGCAACCTCTTCCGAACACTGGATGCACTCCTGCCCATGTTACCCAAAAGAACAGTTTAACAGCACTGGTTCATCTCTTTGCAAAGATTTACAGCTCAAAGACAGAAATGAACAAGCTGAGCATAGTTTGCCCAGGATAAATTTTGCAGGCCAGAAGAGATGCTGGTTTATATGGCACCATTAAGGGTACACACTAATTCATGGTGACACAGCTACCAAAGAAACTGCATCTGAAAGGCTCAGAGCTGACTTCCAGTTCCAATCTAGCTCGGAAGATTCTTCCACAGTAGCAGGATAAGGAAAACTGATATAATTCGAAGTCCTTGTCTATTAGGCACTTTATGCACATCACAGACCTGCTTTTCAGAGCAGACCTCATGCAGTCCGGTAAATACAGGCTTTAGTGGTAAATGATCTTCTAAGGAACTGCCAGAAAACACATTTACTACTTTATCAGCCCATAGCATCTGGAACAGAATTAGAACTGTTGATAATAGGAGCACTTTGTCATTTCAAAGGAAAGCATCGACAAAAGGCATAAAACCAGGCAGCTCTATCCCACAGAGACTACGACCAGGATCACATCTGACATTACAAAATGTCTGTATTGATATTTACCTGGGTCAGGAATTAGGAGAATCATCTCACTTACACCTCAAAAGCCACTTCAGCCACAGGAACACCAAGCTTGCTTTACAGGAAAAGGCAAGAAGGGTTTGGTTTTTAAAGCAGTGGTCTGTAAACTACCGGGGCATGCAACACATCCTGCAAAGGGGGAAGGGCCTGGAAAAGTTAAGAGCTACTGGTTTAGAACAAAACAAGGCTTATAAATGAACAGAACAGCTTATCTGCAGATGTGGCATGTGCAGAACACAAGGGAGAGAGAACAAGCATTTACACTAAAGGACACTTAGAGAGGAGCAGTGAGAGCTTCACTGTGGAGCCTGAAACCAGTTGCAGAGATCACGCTGCATGTTTACTCGCAGTAGTGGAGGATTGGAGCCTGGCACCCAGGCTGCCCCTTGCCAACCTATTTCCCTTGCTTCTGTAGCAGAAGGAGTGCTGCAAAAGCTGCTTCTCTTCCATTACAGTGTCAGGCGCCTGGGTTAACCCATCAAGCATCTCTAACAGCATTTTGTGCCCTCCTGTATTATGCAATTTTTGTCTCAAATGCACACTGTTGTTGCTTACAGGTGCCACTCATTCATTACTGAACTAATACTGCTTTTGAGTACATCACCTTTAATCAGTAAGAACATTTCACTGAATCCCAGCCTGGTTTGGGCTGGAAAGGACCTTCAAGCTCCTCCAGCTCCAACCACTGCTCCCACAGGCAGGGACCCCT
The DNA here is from genome assembly GCA_002631895.1 of Agapornis roseicollis. Lineage (NCBI taxonomy): Eukaryota > Metazoa > Chordata > Aves > Psittaciformes > Psittacidae > Agapornis > Agapornis roseicollis. The sequence continues at coordinate 4,325 of NDXB01005251.1, forward strand.
TCCACTGGAGCAGCTTGCTCCAAGCCCCTGTGGCCAACCTGGCCTCCAGCACTGCCAGGGATGGGGCAGCCACAGCTTCTCTGGGCCATCACCCTGGGCCAGCGCCTCAGCACCTGAAAACAGGGAACAGCTTCTGCCTCAGAGCTCAGCTCAGTCTCCCCTGTTGGGGCAGGTTCAAGCCATTGCCCTTGGCCTGGCCCTACAGGCCCTTGTCCCAAGCCCCTCCCCAGGTTTCCTGTAGGCCCCCCTACCACCACCTTTAGGTATTTCAGTTCACAACTCCCTGTTACTTCTCTCATCACCACCTCTTTTTCCTCTCTCCACTATTCAGCAAGAACTTCCTCCTGAGTGTCAGCAATTCCATCAACAACAAGGACTGGGAGAACAGTTTCCCGCTGAACTCTGCTCTTGTTAACTCCCTTTAACCTTAGCCCCAGGAACACATGAGAAGTGCAGTTTCCCTAACACCAAAAAGGCAGCATCCTCCTAAGCCACACAAAGCAACCCCAGAACAAACACACACAAAGAAGAAAAGAAAGAACTCCAAAATATCCCAGATGACAGCGCTATGGTCCAGGCTTTTCAAACAGCACATCCATCTGGTATGAGGGGACTTAAGCTGTTCATATAACATGGAACTGGAATGAGGTCAGGCCACTACTCAAATTTAAAGAGTCTTTTATATTCAGGATAGTGATTTCTATGTCAATATTGGTTTAGAGGTATCTCTGCATGACAGGGTTAACACTCATAGGATAGTTAGGGTTGGAAAGGACCTTAAGATCATCTAGCTCCAACAAGCTGGTTCACTTCATCTTCTACGGCAAGGGTGCACGCTTCTCCATGAAATCTACCAGAATGAGTTGTGTTTCCAGGACAATAATCCTTGGAGCGGTAGCAGGTCCCTTAACACTGTATCCATAACGCTTTCCGTTTATACAAACTACTACAGATGCTGTGCACGCAGATAAGAAGGGAAGGCTCAGACGACCCAGCTTGAACACGGGCCATGCTCCAGCTCCACAGGAGAGACAGCACCTTCGAACGGGGAAGCTGGAGTGGAAAGCGAGGCGGAGAAGTCCATGGCGAAGCCCACAGCCTCGCTTCGGGCGGCTGGGGCAGCGGGGGCCCAGCACAGAGCGCTGCACTGCTGCTCTCCTCCCGGCAGAGGGCAACGCCACTCCCCCCATCCCACTGCTGCGAGCGCAGCATTCCCTGGAATCGCGGCAGCGCCGACATCCGCCTCCCAGCACACGCAGGAGAAAAAGCACGGCGGGGTTTTAACGGTGCTGCTCCGCTCGGGGTTTTCTTGCACGTGTATTCGCTATATATATATACACATATATATATATATATATATACACCTTACCAAGTTAAAAATGAACTATTTACTGCTTTTCACAGAGCTGGAATCCTGCTCTCAATCAATAGGATAAAAGTAATCCCGATTATTGCAGGTCCCTGGGACACTGCCAGGAAGTCACAGAAATTGTCATAGCAAGATGTCCCAAGAGCTACAGATGACACAGCGATAGTCAGGAGATGTTAACAGAATAACATGTGAAGTTATGCTAAATAAAGCAAGGGGGAAGGCGGAGGTGACACACTAAAACTGCAGAACTCACAGTGATACAGCAACTCCCCCTTGTTACAGGCGCTAACAGTGCTCTCCGCTTACACAACACACCCAAACAACAGCCAGAAACGTCCTGCTCCTCCTCCATAAACACCATGAGATGCATCTCCTGCCCCCCAGCAAGGCTGTCCTGATGGGTAGAGAGCAAGAAACCTCCCAAGAATCCGAGCACAAAGATAAGGTTCAGCTCCAAAGCCGAGCTGTCACCAGACAGCCGGCGTTTGGCCACACGGAAGCACCTCACTGCTGATCCAATACCCACGGCAACACTGAGCAAATGCCTTTTCTTTCAGATTAAGCTGAATTTCAGCATCGGTTCGATTCTACCTTATTCCCTCTGTAATTTATGAAGTCAGGATCTGCTTTCATTTTGCGACTGAAGCTCCTCCAGTAGCTACTGCGGTGATGCTAAAATTCAGCAAGCTGAACATAATAAGAGTTATTATTCCAAACAGCATCTTCTCCAGGTATTCCACACACAATGAATACAAGAAGCATCTTTCTGCCCTCAAAACCAAGAAATCACACTTGATGGCAACACAGATGAAAAAGCACTAGCCCAAACTCAAGGTTTATTCCGCAGTGAGATCCAACCTCGTCCTGCTGTGCACGGAGTTCTGCAAACAGTGTGCAACCCAAGTCACTATGAAACATTAAGGATTAATTCAGGCTCAGAACTGACTGCCCTCAAAGTGCTATATTTTGGGGTGGCATATAGATAAACCAGCATGTTCCTATGAGCAAAGAGAGGGGCAGGAATACCTCGACGCTGCAGTAGCAGAGCATGACGCTCACCAGGTTTGGGGTCTGCTCACCCCAGCTTCCCACCAGGCAACTCACTGCTGCTTCTGACCATTTAGAGATGACATAAAGGGGAAGATATAGATCTGTACTAAGGAACCCTATGTTACTGGTGTGCTGACTTCACAAGTTGAGCATTCATGAAAGCACATCATGGGTTTGGTTGCAAAAAGAGGAAGATTTGAAATACAGGACAGAACAATACGCTGCATTTACCTACTCTGCTTACTTTCTACTTAATAGCACAATTTATATCCTTAAACAGGACCTGATCCTTAAGACATATTTAGAGGACTGCTCCTAAAATCAGGGCTTATAAATAGTGCTATAAATGCCCTTTAAACCTTTTGTTTCCCAGTTCATTTTGTTAATACTTTGGCAGCAAGTTTCTAGCCTAGCCAGAATACTACTGAAACAAAGCCTCACCATCAGCAGTGCTTCATTAATGCTTTGTAACACAGTAACTATGAAAACCAACCAGAACCCAACAGCACACTGAGATTTAGCACCGTGAAACCCAATCCAGAGCAGCATCTCTCCTCATCCACCAAACCTCCCTCGTTTCGACTACAGCATAGTCTAAAACATAATCAAGTTATGTATAAACCACCTGACACAAAATGTAAGTCATCAAATAAAACCATTGCCAGGCTTTTTGACATCTTTCAGTGTCCATATTGATTAAAACTCTTTAAAACAAGCATATTAAAATGATCCCTATTTTCCTTGTCCTGCCAAACACATCACTTCATAAAAGAGACCTATAAAATGTTTTCAGCTTAACTGCTTTCCTCCCATAATGAGTATTTCTGCTATAGAGATAGCAGCCTTCCCGAGATGCCCAAACTTTTGCCAGCGAGGAAGCACAGCACTGGAGGCATTTAACAGATTCCCTCTGGGATTCAAGGCAGTCCATGCAAATTCACCCATTAGGGACCCTCACCGTGCCCAGATCAGGAATCTCCGGAGGGATAAAACATCTCTGACCTTGGGAAGGGTAAAACTCGGCACAAACAACTCCACTTTGCAGCCTTGCTGTGAGACAAGGCTACGGCTGCTGGTGGAGGTGCAGCACCCGAAGGACTGACAGGGGATTTGATACTGTGTTTTCCATGAAATCCAACCCCAAAAAAGAATCCTGTTCATGCTTAAACTTGTGACAAATGGCCCCATTAATTCCATCCCCAGCCATTTAGAAAGCTACAAGGCAGGACCCAAAATCACCATCGAACTGACGTGAAAGAACTGCTGGGCAGAGGTTATTTGCTTAACTTTGTGTTTCAGCGTTCCTGCCTGCAAGTACTCTCCCCTTTTACATGATGGCACGTTCAGATTCACGTTCTAGTACTAGCAGCACTTCCAGGAGCAAGATGCTTATGGAAAAACCAACGTGTAAATACAGTGGGATCAAGTACAGTTGTACTATGCACCAGAGCACATAAAAACCCCCGTCACTCTGTGTTTTCACGTTCAAACTTGATAGAAATATAGTAAACACACGATTACAGCAACTAAAACCCAAAAATCTTGCCTGGATTAAAGAGATCCTCTTAATTTTGACCACGTAACAGCCTATTAGTTGCGTAAACGTGTCTTTAGAAGTAAGATCACAATTTCCCTTATTAAAACAGACAAAAAAGGCTTCCCTACTTCCTATTGCAAAACCAACGCAAATACTAGCTTAGGCATTTCCTTTTCAGCTGCTTTTAAAAGTCCTGAGGAAAAGTGTAACAGCGACCTTTTTGCTACTGGAATTTGGCAAAACGAAACGCCGGGGACGTCGTAAAGAAATCAATCAGGTCTGGTTTAGATAAATAAGGGGGCAGGAGCGGCACAACGTGGATCTTTTCGGAGCCCTTTTTTCATACACGGTGTCTTCCTCCCCACACCAGTTCTGCAGAGCACAGTGTACAGCACACATTGTGCCTCGTCATGAGCTGACAGCCACCGAAGGGAAGGTGAACCAAGTTACAAAATGAAGTCTTTTTGCCTCTGTCTGGCCGGGAAGATAAATGATCATGGCAATATTAAAGAGAAATGGGATACGGGCATCCAAAGAGCTCATTTTGCCTTAAACTGCCATCTCCCCAACAAAAACAAGGGAAAGCAATTTCCTGGTGCATCAATTCCACCAGCAATTCCACGTACACTCGCAAGTCAGAGACGCTGGCAAGCTCGCACTGCGCACCTCCTGCTAGTCTCAGATATCTCACAAACCAACTGCTCCCTATTCATTTCCTATTTTAAGCTAGGTTTTTCTTCCCCCCCCCACCCCCAAGACATGCAGATACACCCATACAAACCAATCAGCTTTAACAAACATATTCCTGTGAGTTAACAGCGTTTCAAACGACTCCCAACACAAAACATCAGCTCCCCACAAGCATAAGCCAAGCACTCCCAAATACCACCCCAGTCCTTTCACCATTGCAGTGCCTTTTAGAGCCATTACCCTTCCTGTTATTTTAAGGCCACGTTCCCTCCTAGTCAACCCCTGTCAGGATCTGGAAACTCTCATCATTTCACATGCAAAAAAGACTCTACTGATAGTGTTACCATGCACGAGAAGCACCATAAACCATCCCACGACCCATTTACTCCACTAGACCAGCAGAAAGCTGCAAACCTGATTTTCTTTCCATCCTCCTTCTCATGGTCTGTATTGATAAGGCATTAAAATCCTACTATTCCTAAGGAAGCCTCCTTTCTACTGCAACTCCAAGCCAGTTTAAAATACTCGTGCACACTCCTTGCCATTAGTTATGAAACCATCTCCCTTCTTCTTGACCTGTTCTCGTTCATCTGCTGTTATTTAACTCTTTCAGGCTATTTGAGAGTCACAGCGTCACTCATCAGGATGCAGTTCTTAGAAACACACTGCATTTTACGTTTTTAAATAGCACAATAAGCACGTACACAACAGAAAACACAGACACAGGGGGGGTTCACCCCTCCTACGCTTACTCTAAACCAAAACACATTGGCTATCTAGAACAGCAATCTTTCATAGCTTGCTTCAGCTCATCAGCCCCAGAACCTTTAGCAGTGCAGAAATCAGTGTAATGACCACAACCCGTCGGAGAACACACGTCCTTTGCTTCCTATGGACCCCAGGGATGTTGTTTGCAGACAGCCGGGGTCCACTCCCTGCAAGCTGCAAGCCACCGATCTAGAACCGAGTATCCTCTTACTGTTTGCTCTGCTACCCGAGAACTTCCATTAAAGCGGCATGAGGTTCCTCAGCTCCACACCGGCCAGTCTTTCTACGCACAGCCTGTAACACCCATTCCTCCGCAGCTCCCCATAAAACCCCATTTCCAGGAACAAAACGCCGTGGTTTCAGACACCTCGTTTTGCCGCAGATTTGGACGCGGCACAAGTCCTTCACGCTAAAGGCTGCCCAACCTACCTATAAATAGGCTCAAAGCTTCAGGCTCAGAAGACCGACAGCTCAACACAATCCTGCGCTACCTACATGTGCAACAACGCCAGGGCAGGCAGGTACGCAGCCGGTTGATACCGGAAAAGGGAGGGGAAAATAAGACAGAAAAGGATATAAAGTAAGGACTGGGTATAACCAGTTGTGTTCTGGAGAGGAAAGCCTCTCTCAGGGTGCCACGGCTTGACCCACGAGGTTTAAGGGGCCCAACGGTGGGCACATCCCGAAGGGGGCATAAACCAGAGGGTCCCTGCTCCCCGTTCCTCTCCTCCCTAGGTCAGGAGAGGGTCTCGAACCCGTGTCCCCCGGGCACCCCCTCTCCCGGCGTGGGTAAGAGCGGCCGGGCGAAGGGGGTTGGTGGGCGGGGCGAGTCCGCGTGACCGCCTGAGCCGGCGGCACGTGGCCCCGACCATAACAAACAGGCGGGTGGGCGGGCGCGGGGCTCGCGCCATGCCAAGGGCGGGCGGAGGGGAGCGGGGAAAGGGGGAGAACG
>NDXB01005255.1:0-12982 GCA_002631895.1 Agapornis roseicollis
CAAGGCATTCAAGTGAGCATCAGATCTCTGAGATGAAAGAAGTTTTGAGGAAGGCTTTTCATTAAAAGCCAGCATGAGGCTAGACTGGTACATAAACCAGAAGCAATTTAACTCCTGGGGACAATTTAACTACTGGTGACAATGTACTAAGTACAACAAATCTTATGACTGGACTCATTCCAGTGCCTACATGAGGATCGATTCCATTTCTCCCCCTCAAACCTATTGGTTTAGTAGCTTCAGTAGCTGTTGCAAGTTCGATTTAAATCTCAGCTCTGTCCTTTAGCAAAACCAATTTACTTGTGAGGATTTCTAAAGGTTTTAATGCCTGCATGTGCTGTATTTATTTTGTGCTGGCATGCTGCATTCCTTGAGCTCATGTTGGAATTCTGTAAGGCTGCAGTCAGGACAGTAAAGACAACTTGACTTTTATCAGAAACCCTAAAAGACACAATACTTATGCAATAAATAGTAAGTAAATATATCAAATATTGCTGTTAAAGATGCTATGTGTATCCCTTCTTTGAGACTTCTGCTGTTTTACTTCAGCAGAAGTAATGTTTTCATGTTTTCCTTCACAAATCCAAGCATTCAAACAGCGATTTGGTGGTAAAAGAATGTAAATCTTTCTTCGTACCCTGCAGCTCCACATCAGAGTAATTGAGAGTGTGAATCACAAGATTCCTTAAAACAAACATCATTATATGCTGCGTTAGATACCCTGGCATTGTGCTAGATCATAAAACACTTCCAGGCTTGAGAATAATTTCTTGGCAGAGATGCAGAAAACCAAGTAATATGATGAGTCAGTGTGGAATCTGTATGCAATTCAACTGCTAAATTAAACATTTTCTTGATCTGGAGCTCTAAACATGTGCTCTTCTCTTATTAGTGGCCCTGTTATTATTCATATCATGTCTCTGGGTAAGTGATGATCTAAGTAGTGAAGATTTCACCCAGAAAAAGTCTCGAAAGAAGGCAGGTGAGGAAGCAAAATAAAACAGGAGATCAGAGATGTGATAAAAGCATAACTTTAATAATACTAAAGAGTGAATTGAAATACTGCAAAGCAATAGATTTCAGCATGGGAAGAATGGCACATCTTGTGATGTTTTATTCCATGGAGAGAGCTCTTAGTGTAGCATTACACCTTGACAATTAAGTCCCATCTACTGTCTAAATTATAAGTTTTACACCAGGCAGTTATCAGTTATGGAGTTGTGCAGCAGAACTGCATACTTGATTAGAAATATAAAATAGGACAACAAGAGGAGGGCCCTCATTTTAGGGAATTACTAACTCCCACAGCTCCATAAACTTCAGGCTGTGGGCGTCTAACACAGCATCTGAAAACCAAGGCCATGAGCTCAGTCCTGTGTCAAGTTGTGCTTCAGTGTTCCTGGTCATTTCTTCCTGCTTGCTCCTCACGCTTTAGCATGGCCCATAGAAGCCACTGCGGTAGGTGTTGTAGCGACGGTAGGGCCGGCTGTACCCACTGCCCAGGCCTGGATAGCCAAAGCTCCCTAACCCCGAGGAGCTGCCAGAGGAGATGGGAACTCCCTCAGCACTGAGAACACTTCCGATGGCAGCAGATGCTGAGGATCCCACTGTGGTGTTCTGGGGGAAGGAGCTGAGGATGGGTCCAGGCAGGGTCACCACCACAGGAGAGGGCTGGATCACCACTGTTGAGTCCTGGCACTGCCTGACACAGGGCTCGTTGCAGCTATTTGCCAGTGGGGTTGGACCACAGGAGGTGGGGGGGCACCGCTCATAGCAGGACATGGCTGTGGGATGGAGGCAAGTCTGAAATACAGGATCAGAAGTGAATGCAATGTAGGAATCATATTACATTTACACTTACTCAGCTCAGGACAATAGGAGCTTTCAAAGGACCTTGTTTGGGGAACTGAGTGGGGTTTGAGTTGAGAAAGAAAGCAAATTCTTAAATATGCTACATGAAGATGGAGGCTGAAGTAAGTCACTCTCAGTTGCTGGTGATTCAGTGGAATATCTGGAAGCAGAACAAAAGGACACATACCTGTATCATGACTTTCAGTATTTTCATTGGCTGTACATCTGGAAAGACACTACTAACATCCAGCTCCAGGTATTCAGAGGATTATAGTAGTAGTAATTATGAGTAATACCTAGCTACAAATGTACTTATGGATAGAGTTCAGCAGACGGCTGGAAAATGATATGAATAATTTTCCAGGTTCCAACTTTGCCTACAAAGAGGTACAAATATCAATTATCATTAAGGATGCTTGAAGCCGATATCTTAGGAAATCTTTCCCAGACAACTTCTCCACAGTGGACAGGATCTCAATCCTATGAGAAAGCCAGGATTTAGAATCATAGAATGGTGAGGGTTGAAAAGGAACTTAACATCATCTAGCCCCAAACCCCTGCCATGGGCAGAGACGCTTCACACTGGACAGAGCCTTGGCCAACAACAACCTGGCCTTGAACAAAACATTCACTGAATACTCACTGTGTCTGGTTCTAGCATACCGCTAAGAACAAAGTTTGCTGCTTCCTGTTTTTATCCCAGTTTGTTGGGGGCTGAGGTCTCCTCTAGTTTTGCTATTATTTTCCTTTGTTCTTGCACTCCCTGAAACCAGTTCTCTAAACTTGCTGTAGATGTCATTGCTCCCTATAACAATTTCAACCCTTGAGTGCTATAAGACACCAAGCAGAGCTTTCTGATATGTTTAGCAGGTTGAAGTCCACGTTGATTACTCCAGTAGAAGGTTGAGGGCATGTGATTAGAGTCAATATCCTTGCTGAACTCACTATGGCTATTCCTTCCAATATCAGTATGCAGCTCTGTTTTATCTTCATTTAGAAAGCGGTATTTAGAGTTCAAAAACTTGTGGTTCCATCTAACTGATTTTATAACCCACAGACCTCTGCTTTAAACCTTCCTACTTTCTCTGCTCACCAGCTGTTTCTTTTAGTATATGTACCATTTTACCCACTTGTTTCCCACTGTGCCCAGTAGTAAGTTCATCACCAATAAAAATGGGCAACAGTGAAAAGCTTCTATGGAATAAACAGCAAAGAAAAGGATTTCTTTGCATGACATTTCTGAAGATAAATGAACCCACATGCTTCACAAACACTGCTGTTTTCATATCAACCCAGCTGAAAATACAGGCATTACAGATGATGGATAAGACTCTTAAAGATACAAAAAGCACATTGCTACTTGAAAGATGGTGGAGCACAGAGATCTCTGTAATCATATAATGGTTTGAATTGGAAGGGACCTTTAAAGATCACCTTGTTCCAACCCCCTTGCACCGGTATACTGCCCATTCAGTTTGTTCATCTTTGTTAATATTACTATTATTAGAATTTGGTAAACCACTTAGCATGTCTGAAAGCCCATATTTGAATAAACTTCTATCACCTTCTCAAGGATCTATACGGCCAAGTCGGGAGTCCAGAAATACCTGCATTTCCAACAGCAAACCCCAATGTTTTAAAGAGAAAAAGTCTTCCCCCCAACCAAACCAGCAGCTAGCAGAATACTGTGGTGAAAAAAGAGCAGCGAACAAATTGTTACAAAGGTAAGAATTCAGCAAATAGAAAGAAGTAGATTTGAACTAACCTTGTTCACAAAAGAGGAAAATGTAAGAGAAGTGGTAGGAAGGACCTTGAGTTGAGTTTGCTTTTATACTGCATATCGAATGGCCTCAGGAGCACAGACATCCTTTGTGCATGAAATTATTTACCAACGAGTATGTCCTGAATGCAAAATGCTTCCACCTAATTAAATGTCTTGTCCTTACTATTTATTACTTTGTTTTTATTTCTTTATCTTCTGACACAGATATTCCATCACACAAGTATATCTTCTGGTATTATGGAGCAAATTTATTCCAGTGCCACCTTTCAGGCACAACAAACTCTATGCTTCAGTATATGTTTCACCTTAGTCATAAGCAGAAATATTAAGACGACTTTATAGCATGCATAATTCATCATTCAGAGCTGCTCTTTTATTAGGAATATGAGTGTGTATCCTTAAGAAACTCTTGTCGCCACCAATGTTTACAAAGCTCCGATTCTAGCCATGCATAAGAACAGTCCAGACTGAACTTTGGTGTTTTGTGAAGGCACAAAACCCACAAACATATGCACACCCAAAATCTCACTGAATGCAGTGAGAAACAATCAAAGCCTTGTGTGAAATACTATTATACTATATCAAATTTAGATAGTCTCACCCTATTACACTTCAATATCACAGCCTGAGACACAGCTGATAACACATGGGGACATGTAGACCTGATTTATCTGTTCTTGTGACAAAAGAACCTATATCTCCATTCTGTACCATCTCAGACCACATATATGAATAGCACTGCACAAGTCACCTTGAGGACAAATACAAGCTTTTAAATACTTTGAGGTATCGTCCTCCATGTAGGGGAGAAAACCCAACACAACACATAAGGACTTGTTTGCCACTGAACTTTTTCCTTGCTACAGACTGAAGTACAACAGTAATTACACTGCAAACTGTTGGAATTCTGTTATGAAAGTGGAATACACATATACACTAAATGTTTTCTAACTTTACTTTTCAATCTCTCCTGCACAAGCTGCAGGGTTTGAACCTCCTTGCTGAGCATCCTTCACAGTAATTCCATGACATCATGTTGCCTGAAGATGGCCAATTCCAGGACACTGGTTTCTTCCTTCTTTTAAATCAGCAAACATAGACCAAGGGGCTTATGGCAGAGACTAGTTCTCCAAGCTTTTTCATTCACCAGCAGTACAAATGTACCTTTCAGGACATGCTGTTCTTTGGTGAAGGCCACTTAACAACTGGACACTTTATTCTCCTGAAATTCATTTCTGTACTTTCTATGCTGCAGGGCCATTTGCATCATAGAAAGACGCCTTTCTGTCACCAAGAATGAAGCCATTCTTTGATGTACATCAGAGTGCAATCAGTGATTACTCAGAGATCTGTGTGAATAATTACTTCAGTCACACCAGTTCTGTCAACAGAGCACCAAATATTTGTGGATGCATTCCAGTCCCTTCAATTATTTGTATAGAAAACAGTCATAGAAACCAAAACTTAAGCAGAGACTCCATTCAGTCTCAGACCTACTGATTTCTCATCTTTCATAGCTTGCCTTTGCTGCCTCAAGCCACAGCCTAAAAGTAAACATATCCCATATTATCTCTAAACCATTCTCCCCCCTTCCCTCTAATTTGGTAACTTTGCAAGTAAGTAATCCTTAAGCAAAGAAAGCTTATAAGCTTCAAACATTTGGAAAAATAGAAACCTACCTTTTTTCCCCTGGCACATGAACATTTGGGCAGGTTCTAGCAGTGAATCTGAATGCCAGGTGTCTTCCCTCTGGTTACTTCACTGTATCAGCATTACAACCATTTCAATTTTGAAATAGATATTAGTGGGCTTTAAAGGAAAATGCCCCAAATGAAGCGGACAGTCATCAGAATTACACAACTTGCACTCATGCTGCTTTCCTGTCCTATGTTGTTATTAGACCCTGCCTAGCACCAGCAGCAGAACAAAGGCATTGATACAATTAAAACCTTGGATACATTTCTCAGAAGCTTATGTGCCTACAGACAAGCTATTCCTTATTTGTCTTTGATGTCTCTTAGCTGCACATAATGTTGTGAGCTTTAACATCTTCGGGAAAAGCCCTAGATGGTAACAGGAGCAATTTGGGTTTAATCTTACAGGAAATACCTATGGCCATTTATCTGCTTCTTCACTCATTTCTCCTCTAAATGATGAGAGGTTTTTGGTGGATTAGGATCTCATGGATTGTGCTTAATGTTTGAAAGAGAAGATACCAAAGCCCGTCATCAACATAGATGTATGATTCTGCTGAGATTTGAACACTCACTTCCCCTTTGAAGCCCTGAGTCAAAATCACTCGAAGAATGTCACGGTTAAAGCTTCAGAGGCTGGTAATGTTCAATCTAATTAAAATCAGACACCCAAATACTGCTTTGGAATTACTGAGTTTCATATTCTGAGAGTTCTACAGATGCCAAATAAGTGATAAGATCAGAAAGCTCCCAAGCTGAAAGAGTACAATTGTACTCTCAAGCACAGAGGTGGGAAAAAAATAGCAAGAGAAATATATATGTAAAGATGCTTAGTGCTTCACAGGAGTCTAAACAAGGAAATTCTTTTTATCATGTTGATTGTGCTGACTATCCGATTCACATTTTCCACTGAGAATTTCCGCAGAGATTTGCCACAGGACATGTTCCTCCCCAAGAGGATGAAAAAAGGAGGAGAAGAAAACCATAATGAAACATATATTCAGATGCAAAACGAGTTTAATCGCGAAAAGTCAAGCAACATTCAGCAAACAAAAGGTATACATATTTATAAAAGAGAAAAAAAAAAACATTTAACCCATTGCAAGTGAAAGACAGCAAGAGAGATTCTACTTTTCCTCAAGTCTTGAATAAAAACCCTCCACTGATCATTTTAAAGTACAGCATTATACCAAGACAACACGAAATTCAAAATCACAGAGGCATGGAAAGCCATCAAAAGCAGGAATTTCAAGAACAAGACATGTTGGCCAAGGGCCCAGAAAGCACCTTGCTTCTCTCTCTCTTTTTCAGGGAGGGAGAGGAGCACTGAACTCATCTGGCAACCCTGGCCAGCAGCTCCAGCCTCAGTCTGACACCTGGCTTTGGGCTTCCTGGTTGATGGACGTCCAGCCTGGCTTTAGCAGGGCAGGCACCTTCTGCCGCAGTAGCGGCCACCAAGGCCAGAGAGGCTGAAGCCCCCGGAGTTGATGGGCACTCCCTCCTCACTCAGGATGCTGCCAACAGCAGCAGATGCTGAGGATCCCACAGCGGTGTTCTGGGGGAAGGAGCTGAGGATGGGTCCGGGCAGGGTCACCACCACAGGAGAGGGCTGGATCACCACGCGGGAGTCCTGGCACTGCCTGATGCAGGGCTCGTTGCAGCTGTTGGCCAGAGGGGTTGGGCCACAGGGACGGCAGAGATCGTAGCAGGACATGGCTGTGGGTTGGAGGTGGACCTGGGAGAGAGGGCAGGGAAACACAGGCAGTGTTAGAGTGATAGCCTCCTTGGCAAGAGCAAAGACACAGACTTGGGAGTTGGGATAGCCTGTGTAGGGTGGCAAAGATCCTCAGTAGGGAGGAAGAGAGCCTCTGGAAGTGAAATTCCCAAGGAGGCACAGGAAAAATGTAAGACCTTCTTCCACCTCCCCCAGGTGGAGAACAAGAGGAAGAAACACAGAGAACAGGATCAAGGAGAAAGGCTGCCAGCAAAAGCTACCAAAAGGCTATGGCAAAGTTGAGGCCAAAAGAAAAAGAGAAGAGCAAGACAGAAGGCAAGGACACTTGCAGCTCACCTTGCTTACCAAGGAAGAGAAGGCAAGAGAAGTGGATGAGGGAGCCTGCTCTTGGGCTGACTTTTATACTGGTCCAGACTGCCCCAGGCCCAGAGACACCCTTTGCTCATGTAAAGTGTTTACCAACAAGCTCATCTTGCATGCAAAGCACCACAATTAAAGAAATGAGGACAGTGCTTACATTCCCTGCAATGCTGCCTTTTCATTTCCCTGTTTGTGACGTACCCATTCAGCAAAAAGCCTCCTTTCAAGTGACAATATCAGAGGACAAAATTATTACACGAAACATGACACAGAAGTATAAGAATGATTCTATTGCACAGTACCTGAGCAATGAAAATGCACAGACAGTAGACAGGCACAGCCCAGATTCCCAGATTCCATCAAGCTCCTGGTGATGAAGCAGGACTGACATAAGCCAACACAGTCACTGCACACATTAGGAGCAGATCCCTGGATGCTAACCTGGGCCACAAAGCTCATCAATTGCTGACAAGGGCATAATAACCAGACAGAACCAAGCACAAACTGGGCATTCCACCCACAACTGATGGTCAGGATCAAAGGAGCCAGGCATACACAAATGTACTAAAGAACAGGAAGCTCACACTCATACTACTAAGCTAAAGGAAAGAACAAAGGCTCAGTACAGAGCTTAAATAGAGAAGTGAGTTAAAGGGGAGTGGGAGGACTGATTGACCCCAGGTGAGGCTCATCACGGCCATTGGCCTGAGAGCTCCTGCACTCAGGCCACTGATGTGCAAGAAGAAGAAATCTCTCCTGCACCTGGGACACAGCACACCACCTCCATCTATGACCACAGTGTGGGAGGAGGGACTTTTCCTTCAGGGAGCAAGTTTACATTCATTGTATATGTGCAAAATCTGTCCTTTCTTCTAAGCATCCTTTCAATCCTACCCCTGCCCCAGAAAATCCATGGGTAGGGTCTCCTGCCAGACTTCCATATTCCTACATTTAATGCCCAGCAGCTTTCATTCAGAGAAGATAGGGTTTTAGTTATGGGGAAAGACACTGTAGGTGTTCCTACTACATAGGGCACAGCACAAAATGAGCCCGTAACTGCCTGAAGTAACACTGGGGACCAAAGGGCAAAACATCAACTGTGCAAGACTAGAGGATGAGGCAGGAACAGAGAGGCAGCTTGTCATCCTCTAGATCACCTGTTGCAGTAACAACTATTCTATCTCAGAGGAGTAGGCCACACCACCTACATGCCAACTCCATGCATAGGCAAGGAGATTTCCCTCCCTGGTCTCAGTGGACTTGCAGTTCAGGGCAGAATGGGAAAAAACCCATAGTCCTGCACCCTGAAGGATTTCTTCATTTCACCTTCTGGTATACAAGAGACTGAGAAGGACTTCACTACAGCTTCATGGACAACAAGTCATGTACACTCCCAGTCAGTGACTCTGCAGGTCTAACATTGCTATATACTTCAGAAAGGCGCCTGAGGGGCAACTAGACATGGTCTGGGTTGGTGGGTTGCTGGTTTTTTGACATCTGAAAATGCCACACACATCTACCGGCCGTGGAAGGAATTGAAAGGGTTTGATGCAAAACACAAGTCTTTTGTTCAGGACAAAGGGATGTGTGTGACTTTGGAAAGGCAGGATCAGATGCAGTTATGTCATGCATGTGACAACTTCAGTCGAACACCCCATCTCAATCTCCCAAGAGAGATGGAAGCCACCACATACCTTCACCCACACCTTTCCCCTGAATAGCATTCCATTTTTGCCTGCCCAGCTTGGCTGGGCATCCCAGGAGGGAAGAAACACAAGGAGACATAAGCTACAATGCAGCATAAACTTTAATGTATCTAAAGAAAGAAACAAAGCAGTGCATCCTGGAAGGGATGCCCTCCAGGCTGCTACGAGGGCACCTGACAGTCAGGCACCCTTCACAGCATCAAGACACCTTCCCCCCACACACATGGGGAGAAGGAGATGAGCAAGAGCCCTCTGCACTAGATTCAGGATGAACCCATGGCACAGGACAGCAGAAGGCAACAAGGACTCAGGATGCAGAGAAGAAAGCAGGAGAAGAAGATATCAACTGGCCATGTTTCCAGACAGCACAGGCTGGCATCTTGCTTTCATACCTCCCTCTCAGGAGGACACAAGGGTGCTCAACCCATCTGGGAACTCTGGCCATCAGCAATGTCCTCAATCCGGCACCTGGCTTTGTGCTTCCTGGTCCATGTACTCACTGGAGACGTCCAGCCTGGCTTTAGCAGGGCAGGCACCTTCTGCTGCAGTAGCGGCCACCAAGGCCAGAGAGGCTGAAGCCCCCGGAGTTGATGGGCACTCCTGCCTCACTCAGGATGCTGCCAACAGCAGCAGAGGTGGAGGATCCCACGGTGGTGTTCTGGGGGAAGGAGCTGAGGATGGGTCCGGGCAGGGTCACCACCACAGGAGAGGGCTGGATCACCACGCGGGAGTCCTGGCACTGCCTGATGCAGGGCTCATTGCAGCTGTTGGCCAGAGGGGTTGGGCCACAGGGACGGCAGAGATCGTAGCAGGACATGGCTGTGGGCTGGAGGTGGACCTGAGAGAGAGGGCAGGGGAAGAAGAGTCAGCAGGCAGGGAACATACTGACAGACTGCATGGTCAGAGCAAAGCACAGGCTGGAGGGCAGGGATGATCTCAGTAGGGAGGAAGATGGATCCTAGACACCCAATCCTGAAGCATCCCCTGAAAAAAGTTGTCCCCCACTTTCTATTGTGGTTGCAAGGATTCAAGACTCAGGACACAAAGAGAAATGAGCTCAGTGATAAAAGACAGAGGAGAAAAGGAGAAAGAGTGGGAAAAGGCAGTTGTATCTCACCTTGCTTACCAAGGAGAAGAAGGCAAGAGAAGTGGATGAGGGAGCCTGCAGTTGGCCTGGCTTTTATACAGGTGCAGGACACCCCAGGCACAGAGGCAGTCTTTGAGCATAAAATGTGTTTACCAGGAAGCTCATCTTCCATGCAAAGCATCACAATTAAAGAAATGGGGACATTGCTTATATCATTGCTATGCTGTCTTTTTGTTTCCCTGTTTGTGACATGCCCATTCAGCCACACAGGCTCCTTTCAACAGACGCTATTAGAGGTCAAAACGTTTCCAGGGGAAATGACAAGTCAGCACAGGCAGATGATGCAGCCAGTGATGAGGAGTGTCCTACCTCAACAAATGAAGCCAGACTCTTGCCCTCAGGGGCTCACTTTAAAGTGTTCCTGAAGCATGTGGCCCATCTCCTTTAGCCCTAAGGCTTCAGCTTGGACATCCACACACAAGGATCAGCTCCATCAGCCACTCGCTCTTGTGCTATGCACACACACTCTATTAGGCATTGTCTTTCTAGGCAGGGCACCTCTGCTGTAGGGTTTAGACTCTCTGAGACTAAGCTTTGATCTCAGCAGAAGTTGTTCTCTTTTGTCATCTTCCTTCTCTCCTTCATCTCCACCTGCCTTTAACAGCAGAGTAGCAATGCCTAAGAACCAAGGCTATTCCCCTCCCAACACTCTTTCCTGGAGACCACTTACAAAGTTGGGTACTCCCCAGTGACCAATGTATGTGCTGGTAAACAATACATGTCCTTCTTTTTATGATGCTCAGCAACAGAATGAGAGGTCAATGGCCATAAACTAAACCGCAAGTTTCACCTGAAAATGAGAAGAAGAATTTCTCTCTCAGAGCACTGGAACAGGCTGCCCAGGAAGGTTGTAAAGTCTCCACCTCTGGAGACACTTCAAATCAGCACAGTAGCACTCCTCTGTAACCCTCTCTAGGTGGCCATAACTTGGCAAAGAGGTTGGACTGGATGATCTCTAGTGGTTCCTTCCAACATTAGTAAATCTGTGATTCTCTGAATCTGTGTTTTTACCACCCATGTCTTTGACACTTCTGCTTTAGCCATGCGGGCAGCTGGCAGACCAGGCATGGCCAAATACGTGGCAGGATTCCCACAGGACATCCAACTCTGCTCACCAGCAAGCAGGGTCCATAAATCTTTGCAAGGGCAATCGGAGTGTCACAGCACAACAAATGCCTCCTACTCTACCTGAAGCACAACCAGAGCAGCAGCATAAAGTATTGCCTGCCTGTAATGGAGGGGGTGAGAACTGAGATGGTGGGGTACCATTCCCTCAGTCTTCCCAGCTTGGGTGATGATTGGAGGGACAGAGGAATCACTGCTTGACACAGTGATGGGCACAGTCTGCACAGCAGCTGAGTGGGGTTTGGAGATGATTTGCAGCACATCTACTTCAGAACAACTGCTGTTCAGGACACATTGACACACACAGAAGGACTCTGTATCAGCTAATGCTTCTGACCACAGAACTGCTTTCGTGGGGCAAAGATGATTTTCCTGCTCCCTTGTAGCCCTCCACAGAGCTTCCAGAACATGTCACTGATGCTGCCCATCTCTTTCAGAGGGTTTCCCCTGTGTGACCATTCTCCTCCCTAAATAATTCTACACAACAGTGATGAACCTACCCCCATTGTGCCAATATCCAGAGAGAGGTCACATCTCCTCTTAAATGGCCTGGCTAACATTACATTTAGATTCCCTTCAGTTCAGGGCTTGGAGGAAGTACTTGGAGGAGGGCAGAAGCTCACATTCAGAGCCTTGGAAAGGTGACTGTTAACCTGAATAGAAATGTCTTCCATTGGGTTATGAGAGGCAGCTCCAAGCTAGCGTGGAGCTCACATGTCCATTTGGAGAGCTCATGGCAATTTTTGCATGCTGAGACTATACCACACTCCCCTCCACTGCCACATGTCTCTTCCAGTGACCATACCCTTTAGAGAATACTCAGTTCCTCCAAGCACAAGACAGATCAAACAGTGAACCTTACCCATTCACTCTCTTCCTCTCTAGAATATACCATTTTCCCCAGCCCAGCTTGGCTGGGCATTCCAGGAAGAAAAGAACATGAGAAAAACTCAAACTACAATGCAGCATAAACTTTAATGAGCAAAAAGAGAGAAACAAAGCAGTGCATCCTGGAAGGGCTACTGCACAGGATGCTACTAGGCCACCTGACAGTCAGGCACCCTTCACAGCAATGGGAAAAGCTTCTTCCTTCCACACACATGGGGAAAGGGTGATGAGCTCTCTGCTTGCTTGAGGATGAATCCATGGCACAGGACAGCAGGAGGCAACAGGGACTCATGATGTGAAGAAGAAAGCAAGAGAAGAAGAAGACATCACCTGGACATATTTCCAGACACTACAGGCTGACACCTTGCTTGTCTCCATCCCTTGCAGGACGACACAAGGGTGCTCAACCCATCTGGGAACTCTGGCCAGCAGCAATGTCCTCAATCCGGCACCTGGCTTTGGGCTTCCTGCTCCATGTACTCACTGGAGACGTCCAGCCTGGCTTTAGCAGGGCAGGCACCTTCTGCCATAGTAGCGGCCACCAAGGCCAGAGAGGCTGAAGCCCCCGGAGTTGATGGGCACTCCTGCCTCACTCAGGATGCTGCCAACAGCAGCAGAGGTGGAGGATCCCACGGTGGTGTTCTGGGGGAAGGAGCTGAGGATGGGTCCGGGCAGGGTCACCACCACAGGAGA
>NDXB01005255.1:24514-67783 GCA_002631895.1 Agapornis roseicollis
GGGGGGGGAAGCGTTCTTGGAAAGTTCCCATCCAAGTGTACTTGTGATACACACCTACAGAAATAGCACTGCATTCAAAGCCCTTTCAAGCTTAATTTATATGAAAACTACAAGAAACGGATTACAATCACACGTGGTGAGTGCCTAATAGTACGTGATATCCTCCTGTGAAAAAGCACCCCTTAGACTACAGTGCATCTACGTAACATTCACGTATCACAATCTGTACATGTCTGCCTCTTAGTCACTGAAATAACACCTTGGTATTTCATTTTTGTGACTGCTAATTAGAGCATTCTACCTTCCTTTGTGGTAACATATTCTCATGCACAGCTTGACATTACAGTGCACACAGATTGCCCAGGGAAATGCAAGCTTTTTCTTTTTTTGGTGTGATAACTGAGCTGAACTTGCCTGCATTCACTTCCTTCAAGATGATTTAGATTAAATGAATGAATCTCATGGCTGCAGAAGAGCCGAGTATTAAAAGGACTGTGCTCACCACAAGACACTCAGTTCTTCTACATCCAAAATCACTTTTACAAGTTTTCTACCTGCTCTTCAAAATACGATGTCTCCTCACTAGATGTCAGCAAGCTGTGGAGTTCTGCTGAGTTTAGAGGTAGATATGCTGACATACTTTGCTCAAGCAGATTGCATACCAAGAAGTACTGTTAAGGTTAAGGACCTAATGATTAACAGCAGAAGACACCTCTGGAGCCAGACTGAGTTCACCAATTGGATTACTAAAATGATGCTGAACTTGCTCTCTTCCAGTTTTACACATCACCTCCTCCCAGAATCACAACAGGTCATTCAGCAGTGGTGGTTTTAACTTAATGCTGGCTATACAGCCTTCTGTTGCTTTTAAGTGGAATCACTGTCTTAGTAATCCTGAAATGATTTCTAGAAATGTAGGATGGAACTAGCAATTACAGCCAATGAAAGAAAAGATGACATGAAAGAGCAGTTGCTGCAGGTCAGCAGTACAGTCCATTTTGTCAATGTCAGAGCAAAGGAGAATGTGGCAGTGATTAAAATGAAGTCACCAGCAGCAGGTACTCCTAAGCTCTCATCACGGGAGATGCAAAATCAGAATTAGAGTCTGAAAACTGATGCCTCTCTGCTTCACTGGGCCCTGGGAAAACAGACCAGTCTTGTAAACTTCATCAAACAGCCTGGCCTTTGCTCTTTCATCCCCTGACTCAAGCACAACTTCCCTCACTCAGCAAGACCCCATTCTCTAGATCCAGTCTGGATCTCACAGACTAGTACAGATCAGCTTCTTGGGCAAAGCATCTGGTTGCTCATGGCCTTCTCCAATTAACTACTCAATGTCCTACACAGTGCTTCCACTTGAACTGTGAGTCCTTGTGTCCCCCAGCACCAAAAAGGCATAAAGAAACCAGATGCTCACTTCCCATTAGGATACACACGAATTTCTTTAGTTCAGATGGATGTCCTCCAAAACATGAATTTTCAGTTTGCAGATTCTGCATCTGTATCAGAAGTCTTTCCTATTAACTGTGGTGGCATACTGTGGAGCAACAAGATTGCCAAAAGTGAAGACACAGAAGCAAGTAAGAGTCAGGATAAGAATTTTACTACACCTTATTGCTTAAACTACCGTGAATCAGACTGTATTGGGCTATACCAGAGGCGGAAAGGCCAGTAAATTGATGGGGCACATCAGATGAGAGACTGCAGAGAACTAGCTAGTCACTGCTTTAAATATATGTGTTAGATGGTATTTTATAGAGTAGGAAAGTGTTTCCTCACTATAAATAAAGCAGCAATTAAATGAAATAGCAGGAATTATAGGCACCCAGGCATTCTTATACTGAGTTTCCCTGTTCATACGCCAGACGTAAGAGGGGAAAAGGAAAAAAAAACCGTAAAATTTTCACATATGCTGCCTCCCTGCCTACATCTCCAAACGAATTAAAAGTCATCCTGTAGCCACATTTTCCTTGGGAGTGATGACTTCGAGACGTCATCCCCTTCTTCCTACACATACGTGCATATACAGAATCATCAAAGCTCCCCAGCTGTGGCCACTGATTTTTGCCATCTTTGTGTTTACATCATCCCATTCATGACAGGACCATTGGACATGCTGGTGCTTCCTTTTTTCCACAGAGGAGTCATCAAGTCTGCAAGCTTCTGAAATGCAAATATCTCCTATACAAAGACCTCACCTTCTTCACAATATACTACAAGTCTGGAAACAAGTCTACAAAACACACAGGGCTGGAAAGAAACCACCACCAAATCCTGTAGGGGCACCACCCATAACATGCCAAGCACAGCAAAAATGTGACCAGGGCATGGAGCCAACCAAGGTCATCATGAAGTTTTGTACTTGCCTCTACCACTCAGTGCTTAGGAATGCAGCACACCTTGTCCCCCAGAGACACTGTAATACAGTTTGCTCTAAGCATGTGAAACAACATAAGGTAATACAAAGAAGGTATCGACAAATACTATGTAGTATCCCAGAGAGCTTTACAATGAATTGCTTGTGTGTCACTAGATAACCCTTTTTAAAAGGGAATCACTGTGGTGGCCACAACATCAGCAACTGAGTGTGTGAGTCAGGGGGAGAAGAAACAGATTGCTCTTTAAAACTCCTTTACATAACACGTCTGCAGAATCCCTCAACAGCTCTTAAAAACACTTCAACCGGAAAAACACACTGGATGACTGCTCAGCACGGGGAGAATAAAGCATAGCTCTATTCCCAACCTGACGTCTGTGAAACTTTTTAGATAGAAGCGGCATGGGAATCTCTTGCGCTTGTGCTGTACTTCAAATGCATCACCAGGTCCCATGGGAAGACTCCATTAAGGAACCAAAAGCATCCAACACCAAGCCATCCTGGAGCAAGTGTAGGCCAAGATCAACAGGTGACTCTGGTATGCAGAAGATGAGAGTAGGTACTTGTGAAAATGACTTTTTTTTAGTGGTGTTGACACAATACGTGACCTTGAAAACATACCAGTATTAAAAAACCTGACCATGTTTACATATGGTAATGTCATATAACTGACATTACCTTATTGCCATACTATATGACATTAGGTAATGCTGAACTATTTTCTCATGGCTTTGGAACAAAGACAAACAGTTTGGCAACCCAAAGCTGGCATTAAAAGGCTACTTGAGGATCTTTTCGCTTTGTTTTTAAGGCAAGCTTGAGCCTTTTTACAGCAAAAGGTGATGTCAGTTTCATCAGTTTTTCTAGGAAGCCATTTAACTAGTTCTTGCGTTAATACCCTCTGCTTCTAACAGACCTCTTCCCTGTGGCTCTTGCCAGCCAGTCCCAGAACAAAGAAAATCACCTGCAGGCCACTTCTTACAAGGATGCAATTCTCTGTTTCTCAAAACATGACAGAGCTGCTCCCTGTTCATTCTGCAGCAAAGTGCTGGACTTCCTGCTCTCTTAATGCTTTTTCAGGACAGGCTCACTATTAGTGCTAAGTTCAAAGTGCTGGCTATATGGAGAGCAGGGTTGTTAAAAAAAGAAGAACAGGGCTGGAAAAAACAATTTTGAGGAAAGAAAACCAGACTATTTTACCAAATTATAACAAATTGCTCCATTTAAAGCCCTGATTTACCTCTAGGGTGAGTGTCAATAAAAGCACTCAATATGATTTCCCACTCCCATGTCAATGCTTTACTATTCTTGCTGCAGGTAAGCTAGAAAGGGAAATTTATTGCTGTCACATACTGACAAACGTGTAATTTGGGTGGGCTGTGAGGGTGTGTTAGACTTGGAAAAATAAAGCATATAGAACCTGGGAGACAACCGGCTCCCCCAAAGTCACCCATGTCAGGCCCGTTCACTGCCTGAATAGGGGAGAGGCCTGTTTTCTGTACCCAGAGCTGCATGCTATCAGAGACCTGGTCTGTCAGAAGCACAGGCTCTGTTTACGCAGGTGGAAGGGGCACTCTTGCACCATTTCGGGAAGGAACTGGCACGTTCATTAGTTGTTCTTTTGAGAGCTGCAGATGGCATTCCTCCAGCATAACACAGTTCTCAAGTACTGACATGAAAACCCCCGAGACAAAACATACATACAGCATAAGCCAATAGCATAATATCAACAACTCTGTTTGGTCTGGCTCGAGTGTACCTCCTTCCAGGAACAGACACCAAGCCACACAGGGCACCGCATCAGGCACAAAACTAGGTCACTATACCTTTGTAATGAAAGTAAAGGCATAGATACAGACAAGCAGAAAAAAATAAAGTCCCACTGTGACAAAACAGATCATTACTTTTCATTTAGTAATGAAATACTTTGCAGATGGTGCCGTCATCACCTGTGAAGAAACAGAGCAAACCCTTCTTCTCACTGTGTATAGCATGAGCCAACCACCAATGATGCTTAGGAACCTGGCTTTATCAAAACATACCACCTGCTCTGGCCCCATCTCTAACACCACGTAAATTCTGTGTCTGTGCTGCAGGGCTGTCAACAAAGCCAATGCACTGAGGAAGAGATGAGAGATTGCTGGGGTGGCACAGTTCTCAGTTAAACACCAGATGCTTTGCTCACTACAGAGCGAAAAACTGGGTCATTTGGCTGTTGTTTTAACTAAGCTAAACTTTGTGTGAGAAAACTGCAAGAAAGAGACTCCATAAACTCAGGTTGGCCTTAGATCTTGCAATATTCAAGGCGCAACAGGTGTATTAAGGCTAGAAAGACACCAAAGTTTTTGACTTCTCAAGATGCTCAACCAAGTATTTTCAAAGAACTGCCTAGAATTAAGGTTGAAAGCTCTGGTGTGACTATATCCCAGCACAACACTGGGGCAAATGTTATTTAAGCTTCATTTCTTTACTGCCATCAGTTTATTGATTCAGCTCAGTGGTTTCTCAAGCAAACTCAGCAATTCATATAACTCGGAAGACTTACTAAAGCCATTTTAATACTGCTGCCTTGATGTCGGAAGATGCGATCAGTTTAGACTGGATGACTTGAACAACATGGGGCTTGAAGAGCATCCCTGTTCCCACTGCATGGCAACACACATGGGCATCAGCTTGCCTTTTTGTAGCTGTTATCCCAGACTTCAAGCACAGCAGAGATGTCATCTCTAGTCCATCTGTAATTCTATAGACAGAATTCTGCATTGTAAGGGACAGTGTTTACTTTGTGCATCTAATCTAGCAATTGGAAAAGCACAAAGAAGGTCCAACATTTTAATGTAACAAACAGTACAGCTATTACTCACCTTCTTTTGCACATACAGAGCTTAGGTATCAAGAATATTGGTCCCTGCACAGACAAACCCCTTCAGGATACAGTAAATAGGGTTAGTGAGAACTGACTTGCAACACTGGGACATTCTCCAAATGCAACCTCCAAAAAGAACAGCTTGTTTTCTTGGCAGACACAGAAGAGGACAGATACTGGATATCACATAAAGGTCCTGGGTTGGTCCAGAAGTGGAAGGAGAGACTGAAAAAAACCATGCGATTTAACTCGTAATGCAGCATAAATGAAGACACTTCATACAGGCCTCTGGCAAAACGGGTAGCTAAAGGCAAAAAAAATATTCCTCACGGATAACAGCGTAGCTTATGCAGGGCTGAGAAATATGATCATGTGAATCAAATACATTGTCCAATATGTTGACAATTTAGATGAAAAGCCTTGGATCAATAAATGTAGTTTAATGTCACAACAGCAGAGAAGACGTTGTCCTCTGGGCAAAACAAAAGCCAGAATATTTTTTCTGTGTTTGTGCTTTAATTACGTCTTAAGAAAGAAACGGCCACATCAAACTAGGCCAAGATGAAAAATCACAGTAAATAAAGCCTGCTGCGTTGGTTCATCAAAATTAGGCTCCACAATATGTTTTTTGGTCTAATTGGGATTCCACAGTAACTGGTGAACCTGGCTGGGCAACGCATGTTAACCTGCAGGGGCAGGGCACCAGGAACAGTTCATCATATTGAGCCTTTGGGAGCTATAGTGATGCCTGCAGAACAAGTCAATTTAGTATTATACCTCCAGGGAGGAGTAAAGTATTTCCACAGACCAAACTGAAGAGTCATTAACACTGAGCAGAAGTACAATAGAACTCTTGAGTAGGAAAGAGTGATTTCACAGCACTTGCACATGAAAGACAATGTGCCCCATAGCACAGTATAAAAATATTCCCAAATCTCCTACTTTACAAAGTGATTCAATGAAGAGCTAAAAATAAGCAGGAGAGAGTCAGATGTTACAAGTGAGTGAAGCTGGTGACTTAACGACACGTTAAACTGATTTGGATAGTTAAGAATTAGCGACTGTGTTCATACAGCAACGAGAGTAATAAGCAAATACAAAACATAGAGGGTTTTCCATAGCTCTTGACAAGCAGCAGTAAACAGAGAAAAGATTTTGCTATACACTGATGAGATTAAAAAAATGTGTCCAGATGTCTCCTATGCTTTGTAATACCCCACGAACCTTTGAGACAGCTGTAGAAAATGCTTTGAGGATATCATCTTGATATGCTGCCTTCTGCTCCCCTTCACTAATATTGTTTCTCTTAACAATGGACACAGATTGACTTCAAGCAGCTGTTCAACATGGAGCAATCTGATTCTCTTCATTTTAACAAGATAAGGAGGCTACAGTAAGTGTATTAACTTGAAGGCCCTAAAGAAATACTTTCTTGCTTAAATAGTACTTGCACTGGCAAACAGGATCAATACCAAATTAAAAATGTAGAACCTCCCCTACCAAACCATGCTTATATGTCCAGGTTAGCTGCACAGGATCTTCAAAAATATCTTTCAAGGGTTTTATGCGGAGTGGCAGAACTTAACTATCAACATCTGATAATTTGTGTCTTATTTCATTTTATAATCCATATGAAGCCAACAATAAAGCTATGGATGATTTAAGGATTGGCTCAATATGCCATTTCTGATCCCCTTGAACCGATTGCTGATGAGAGACTGCAACCAAGATCAGAAGTTTACTCATTGCCTGAACAAGAGCAGTGAAAACAGCTATTCGCACTGCTCTGCCCACTGACTATTTGCTGGTTGAATAAAGCTATTTTCTTCCCAACTTATTTTCAGATTGCTATAAAAAGTTTTGCCTTTATTTTCTAAAGGAAGCTAAAAACACCTGAACAAAATATGTCTAATCTGTAATAATAAAAAGCATATATAAAAGCATGTTCCAAAGTTAGAAGGGAACAGTCTTTGAATGACTGAAAAAGTTCATACCGAACTCACAAAGTTTCCTGGTGGATTCACTGTTTCTTTCTTTTGGGAAAAATTCTGGCGAAAGAATTGCACACAGCTTTTCTTAGAGCTAAGTAATGTCTATGGTACCCAGAGAGAAAAATTCTTATAGTGACCCTCATCCAAAGACAGTATCAGACTGAGTCGGGCCTGGCATCTCATTTCCTTATGGCTGCTTATACAAATTAACCAAAAACATACCCTTAATAATCATGAGGTATGTTTCTATCCCCCCAGACTGCCAAGAGGAGACATGAAATCACCTAATCAAGCCAGACAGGCATTGCAAAGGTTGGTTCTGTGCCTAATTCCTTGTTCCAGCTCTGCCTCCTTCCAGAGAGATTCCCAGACCTGCCAGAGACACAGCAGCACTGGATCCACTGAACTAAACTTAGTGTTGCTTATTGGACACTAAGGAAAGCTCCAGGGATTCTACTCATCCAGCATAGCTGCCTGTGGAGGACTTCACAGACACCTTCCATCTCTTTTTGCATCAGCTTTCCACAGACCCAAATAAGGAAAGGCATTTGCCATTTCATGTGCCAGACAGATTGGTGGGAGGAGTGGTACCTGGAATGCTGAACAGCATGAATGAAGCACTTGGGGATGGACTTCAAACATTATATAGTGAGCATTGAGTACTGACAAAACCATTGGAGCTAAGGAATCTGGTTATACATTAACAGAGCAGAGAATTAATTAAGAATTTAGTCTGCTTTTGGCTCTAGGTTTGCCTTTCACTAGACACCATTCCTACTAAAAGTCAGTCGTATTTATAACCACAGTTGAAAAATGCATTGGCAAGCTGCTAAGACTAATGTTAAGAATAACTGACAAAGTAAGTTTTAATGAAGAGACAAGAGACTAGAGAGTGAACACTACTTAGATAGATGTGGAGGAGTAAACCTGCATTTAACTCTCAAAAAGTCAAGGTTACTTAGCAGCTAAGGAGTAACAGCATCTACGTCTGTATGGGGAAGAGAGAAACAGGAGATGGAAACAGGAAGACCTGTAAATAAGAAATAAACTGCATCATTAGCAGGATGTCTGAGATAAAGTTGCTTTCATTCTTTTGTCTTGCTCACTTCAAACCAACAACCAGGGGATGAAGACAGCAAAAAAGGCATATTCTGTGCATTGCCGTAACTAGGAGTTATAACTGGGACTTTGTGGGCTTTTATTTAGTTGTTCCCTCGTTTGTTGTCTGGATTACCATAATACAGCTCTAGATTTCACTAAAGACTCTTAAAAGTTTACCTTGAATGAAAGCTTTGTTGCGTATTTCACACTTGTACATTACTATTGGTTGTCACTCTCTAAACTCTCTCCCACTTTCTGACTATTAAAAATATGCTGATACACACATATCCATGAGTATCTTTCTTTTCCTTCCACATCTGCCTATGGATGCATAGTCCAAGTAGTACTTCCCTTAAACTTATGTTCCTGAAAATCACCTGAGTTATATTAAAGACCTCTTCAACCCTGTGACACCAGATCTAGAGGAAGACACTACATCACTGGCATCCACTCTGGACATGCTGCTTCATCATCACTGCTTAGTGAGGTGTGGATCAAGGTGGAACACACTGAAGTCGGGGGGGTTTTTTGGGTTGGTTTGTTTTTTTTTTTTACCAGCCAATTGTTTTGCCAATGACCTCTACATGACCTTGCACAAGCTGCTTTCTCCCTCTTTTACTTCCTTCTGCTTGGGATTTATCATCTTTAGGGAATGGGCTGTCTGTGAATAGGCACAGCGCACGCCACCATGGATCTCTGATTTCAAAGCAGTAAGTGCCGATACAAAATGATGACAAAGGTCTTACAAATCAGAGAGAAGATGCAATATGACAGAGATGCAGCATTGCCTCTTTTGAGTCATGACAGTTATCCTCATGCCAGGTTTACAGCGGGAACACACATACCCAATAGTGTTCTTCCAACTTATGTAGTACTTCATATTTATTCGTACTTCTGTTTTACCCACGTTTAACTAATGAGTTTGTCTGTGGTGACAAGTTGGGGGGAGAATCCTTAGTACAATGCAATAGTAAATCTCACAGTTCATGGGATGGAGGGACCTATTTTCACTAGCAATGCTTTTTGAGCTGAATGTGAAACTGTGATATAAAGTCAGAGGAGCACACAGCAGCACTCCTCCATACCTGGCCTCTCTGCTCTCTCAGTTACTTTCCTGCTCTCCGAGACAGTGGAAAAAGCACAATTATTTTTCTAAGCGCAATTATTTCCCATGAGAACGAAGAGTAAAGTGCAGTAAAATAGGAGGGAAAATACACACATCCTTTCTGCTTACCTGCTACATAAGGACTCCTCTAGACTAGATGTGAGGTAGCCCACGTCATGTCATATATGACTGCTATCAGGAGGACAGAGCAGAGACATAGCAGATTAATAATCTGCCATAGTGAGCACAAAGCAATGAGGTTACCGTGATAGTCCTGTTTCTGAGCCCTGCTCAGCTACTATAGAGCACATGCCAAGTTCAAATGCCACCTCATGCAACAGATACCAAACACACAGGAAAAACATGTCTGGTCAGAAGCAGCCATGGACTGACCGAATAGAGAAACCAACTGGAGAAGAGCACAGATGAAAATGAACCGTCCAGGTCCAAATAAACCCCCACAGTGACTGCCAGCTGCAGGGCAGGGCGGCATGGGAGCACAGCCCTGCTCTAACACCACGCCTCTGGCTCTACCCCACAAAACCAGACTTTGACTGACAAAAAAAAAACCCTAACAAGGCAAAGCAAACCAAATCCAGCCAACAACAAACAATACGCCTGTAGCCCAGAGGACACAGAGAGGCCTCACCATAGGGAGGTGCAGCACAGCACCCCCGCCACCCCTCCCTCAGCCCCCGGTACTCAGCAGTCACCTCCCCGAGCCCAGCCACGCTTCCCCGCTTCCCGCACACACTCACTGTTTGTTGTCCGTACGGGGCAGCTTCTTCACTCCCTCCCGGCACGACAAGGCCAGGACGGCTGCTACTCCTGGGGAGAAAAGTGAGGTGAGACGAGGCGGGCTCCGCTCTGGTCCCCTCTGTGCTCTCCCCACCGCAGCCTGAGGTGATTCTCCACACCTGGCACCTGCCCCCATTCGCTACCAGCAGGCCTCCAGAACCTTCCTGCTCACGCACCTCCCTTCAACTCCCTGCAAGCACCGGCAGCAGCCCTGCGCCTGAGGAAGGGCAGGTGGCTGCCACCATTTGCACCCCAGGTGAGTGCAGTCAGCAGAGAAGCAGCTGAGGTGAGGGGACGAGCTCCAGGTGCCCAAGGTTCTCCCGTCTATTCAAGCCCTAGCTGTGTTGTTTGGGACGCTCGTAGTAACAGTGGCAAATGCAAAGAGAAGTCATCTAATAGTTAAAACCCACAAAAGTAAACCTGAGGGGATTCATCAGACATTAGGCCTTCAAACAGAAAAGATGTCTAGTGTTAAATGGTAGTTCTGACTACTATCAACTAAACAGAAATTGGTTGACACGGGTAATTATCCTAATTCAGTAGAGTACTTTGCTATTACTGTAAAAAATTACTTTGTATCCTGTATACAAGACCCATTTCCAAGATGATGGCATCAGAAAAAATACAGAACATAACTATATTCAAGGTAAAACTGTATTAACTGATACTATAGATCACTGCACCATGTAAATATATTTGGAGCTACTATCACCAAAGATAATGCTACCTGTAAAGGTGCTGGTTTAGTCCTGTTATTCAAGTTCTTTACATATTTTCTCCTTCCAAATTAGAAGGGGTCTAACAACTAAAACAAAACCCCAAAGATTCACTCAAGTGTTTCTAATTTTCCTTTGAAATACCTAACACATACATGTTGAAGTAGCAAATGTCTAATTTTTAACGTGTTAACACTTCAAATCCTTTTTAGCAACAGTGTTTTACTAGGGCCCTGCTAGTACTTTGCATTTAATACAGCATTTTCCATTCCTCCTTGCAGTTTAGCTTTATGTCGCAGGTGACTGAAGCAAGGAGTTCCCGAATTTGTCAGCTAACTGGGAGGAAATGCAGGTTTCTTAAACAAGCACCAAGCACTTTGAAGAGCCATGAGCACTTTACCCAGGAACTGCAGCTGCAGTCCTTAAACGTATAGAAGAGTAAGATGAAAATGTTAGGCTTCAGCCCATTTACTGCAGAAATAGAAACATCTCCACGACTATTTTAGCTGGCATCTTACTGAGCACTCTTTAATCACACAGATGATCTGCTGGAAGATGTACTGTAAATTGCTTATACTGACGAGGCAAAAATCCTGAGCAGCTCTCTGCTCAGACTGATCCTGGATGTTGTACTCCTTGCAGAAATTACCTCCAAATGCAGTGGGACTTTCCGCTTCCCTTCTGCTGGAATCCTGGGGAAGATCTCCACGTGCTGTACGCAGTGCGGCGCACGCGCTCCCGGCACACAAGCTCCCTTCTGCTCTCTGGCAGTTGTTCCCTTCTGCATGGGGACGTCGTGCTGGGCGCGGAGCTTTGTTTGCAGTCACTCCACAAGGGTGTCTGAGCGCTGTGGGTTTATCATTTTAACAGGAACGCAAATGCTTCTTCCATGGTACTTCAGGCCTAGCAGTTCTGCTGGACTTTTCGTCCTTAAGGCACAACCACCACAAGTTCTCCGCCCACCCCTGGTATGTCCTCAGCAAATTCCCATCTTTCTCACTGGTGCTAGTTCTACCTTTCGGTTTGAAAGGCCAAGGTTGTGTTTTCCCACATCTGTGGTGCCTCAAAACATGCCACGAAAAGCAGCTCTTCCAGGGTTCCTTTCCCACCAGCGGCCCTATTACAGCCTCTCTGCCCGGTGGCTGTAGCGGGGCCAGCCTCCTCTCGGCAGGGCAGGAGCGCGGGCCCTCACAAGAGCGGTCGGACCCGGGCACAAAATGGCGACTGCTGCCCCACTTGTGGGCGCTCCTGAGCCTTTGGGAGTCCCTCGCAGGAGAAACCGCAGGAGGCCGTTCCGAAGTAGCCCGGAGTCTGAAATACGTGGGGTTTACATCTAGCAGGCTTAAACTGTGCTGTTGTTAAGCGTCAATAGGGCTTATACACTTGTTCCATTTAAGTTCCTTATAAAAGTCCAGTCTTCACTGATGTTTTTGTGAGATTTCATGTGAAAAAAGCTCCACAAGCCTGGTCCTGGAACTTGGACAGTTTACTAAGTATTTTTCAACTATCACTTTTCTGTTTCTTCAGCTAATGTTCCTTTCTCCTATACTTGTTCTTCAGTTTGTCCAGCCCTTTTGCCATTGCTCACTGTCTTGGGTATCTTCTTTCTCTGTGTTCATCGTATCCTGTCTTCTCAGAAGAAAATGCCCCATGATGCAACTATCCAACAGGATACTTCCAAATAAATTACTTCATTCCTATCTGGGAGTAAACTAACAGCTGTTTTTTGACCTCTTTAGAGGGGTTACCTCTGCCTTTTGGTAGCTGAAGGAGCAAAAGAGAAATGATATTTTCATGTTGCCAATGTCCGTTCATTACTGCATCTGGAGAAGGACAAGAAGCAAGTTTAAAGGGTTTGTGTACATGCATCTGCCTTATTATGGAGGTGTGCTTGGTCCAGCCATGTGGCATTAGCATAACCCTCAGTATAAATTGCTTGAATTAACTATCCAAGACAAATGTGGATGCTGCTTAAAAAAGGAGGAAGTCTGAGGGAAGCCATTAGGAGAAGAAGTTGAAAGACTCTAAGGAAGGTTAAACCTCACTAAAGAAAACCTGGTAAAATAAATCCCCCCCTCTTCTCCCCTGCTGCACACACAGATGTTTGCCAACCCCAGTGGAACATGACAGATTACAGAAGACTTCTTTCCAGAGGATATCTTCAAAGGATGTGCACAGATGTAATTTAAAATAAATTGGGTGGATACTGAATTCACATCATTGTACCATATATACTCCTCATTTGTCCTTAGTGGATGACTCCTGGGGATCCTGCTCTCATTAGGACTCAGACAAGAAAAATAGTACTTATTAACTGGAGGACTGGGTAGACTCTCTATGGTGAATGCAGGCGTTTTCAAGTAATCTCTATGCAATACAGCCCTGCATCCAGCTCTGGGGCAACAACACAGGAGAGACGTGGAGCTGTTGGAGCGAGTCCAGAGGAGGCCATGGAGATGCTGCAAGGGCTGGAGCAGCTCTGCTCTGGAGCCAGGCTGAGAGAGCTGGGCTGGGTCAGCCTGGAGAAGAAAAGGGTCCTTAAAGGGAGACCCTTAGAGCAGCTCCAGTGCCTGAAGGGGCTACAGGAAACTTGAAAAGGGGCTTTGGACAAGGGCCTGTATGGGCAGGACAAGGGGCAATGGCTTTAACCTGGCAGAGGGGAGGCTGAGATCAGACATTAGGAAGAAATTCTTCCCTGTGAGGGTGCTGAGGTGCTGGCACAGGGTGCCCAGAGAAGCTGTGGCTGCCCCATCCCTGGCAGTGTTCAAGGCCAGGTTGGACACAGGGGCTTGGAGCAACCTGCTCTAGTGGAAGGTGGGAAGGTGTCCCTATGCATGGCAGAAGGTTGGAGCTGAATAAGCCATATGGTGTCTTCCAACCCAAAACATTCTATGGTTCTATGAATGAAAAATGAGCTAAAGAAAAACCTAAACATCCACCTCAGCTGATGAGTTAAGTGTACACTTGCATTCCCCCAGATGGAATAATATACTTGTTCCTCTGTATAACTTGTACTGTAGTGAAATCAAGAAAGAAAAGAGGAAGTCTAACACAGGACTAAACCCAGTACTCTGTAGTCTCAAGGGAAAATATTTACCCTTCAATAACACAAAGAATTTAATTATATTTTCCCAAGTATTGTGAATTTCACTGTTAGGTTATGTTTGTTTTTTTTTTTTTTTTTCATATGAAGTCATATAAGGTGGCAATAACAAGAGTAGAATCTGAGAATGCTTGTGCACTGTAGTAACTGTTACTCTTCTCTGGTGTCAGAATATAACCTCCATGAATGACATTCTGTAACTTGCTGTTTAGTTTTCTCAGTGCAGAAGGATTTTTTTTTTCCTATCCAGGATAATATGTGGAATTTGGTGTTGATGAATTTAGGAGAGATCTTGAAACTAATGAAAAAAACCCCATCTCTTTAATTCTGTTGCTTGGAAGGAATTTTTCACCTGCCTTACACTTGCTGTGCATACACTGTAGGACCCTGCTTAGAATCATAGGATAGTCAGGGTTGGAAAGGACCTTAAGATCATCCAATTACAACCCCCCTGCCATAAGCAGGGACACCTCACACTAAACCATGTCACACTGCCAGGGATTCAAGGCCAGGTTGGATGAAGCCTTGGGTAGCCTAGATGAAGACTGTTATGAAAAGTCATTAGTGCTCTCCGTCCTGACTGACTTTGTTCACTTCTAGACCTCCCATTGAGAAGGAAAATAAAAGGTAGAGCAGATACCAGAGTTCATTCACAGGTGCGAAATGTTGATAAGAGACAGGAGGGAAACTCCTCTCAGAACTGAAAAAAGATCTACAGTGATTATTTTAATGAGAGGCCATTATAGAATGATTAGTGAATAGCATGCACAAGGTTAGTATCTGCTGTTATTCTAACTCAGAATACAAGAGTTAAAGAGAATTATCTTCTGGAAGACAGCTTGGAGCTAGGAGCATGATTCAAAATGGGTGAGCAGTTCAGTACAATAAATGGAAACGTGAATGTTTACAAAGCGAAAGGGGTCTCAAAACCAACTGGGGTCTTGCAGTGGTTCAGGAAAAAGTTGTGAATGTGCACAGGGTGGTACAAGGGTGTGCATTTACTTGACCCCGGAGCCACTGTCACAGCAAATTCAGACGTAATGTTAAATCCTGGTAGATGAAATGTACCCAGTGCATGACTGATTCCATTATTCTCCTTGATGGGTTTCTGGGGGTTTTGTACTTTCTTCATTTCCTTTTCTATTTTCTTTTCTGGGATAGGTTATTTTAAACTGACATGGGCCACAGGTCCACTCAGGAGTTGTAATGCTAAACTTGTCTCATGGGACAAGGCGATACCTCTTAGTAATGCTTTTTATTTTTTATAGCTCATTTTTTCATTTCTCTCTAATTATGATTCCTTCCATTTACTGATTTGCCTTCTTTCTCAACCGTATGCTTATTGATTTTTAAAGATAACCATTAAAGACATGTACTCATTTCCATGTACCATGAAGTTGTTTCGAGTTCTCAAAAGAACAGTTGCCCAAGTAATGAGGACTGACAGTTCACTGACCTTTGCCCATGTGACAACACAAAGTACCATCTTATATCATCATTAAAGTGAAGCATCTTAAAGTAATTTATTAAATCACTGCCTTGCTTTGTTCTCAATAAGCAGTGAATTAAGCCTTCTTATATCTAACCCAGACCAGAGTCTGTAACTCAGACACTATTGTTTCTGCAGCCTTGTGTCCCAGGCTGGCTCCTCAGAAATGCTAGCAGAAATAGGCTTCCTTTATTTTTCCTTAGAGAAAGCCCTAGGTATGTTTGGGATTACCAGCTTAGGTATCCACAGGTGAGCGTCCATGGTAGCTGACCAGTATGAAATGTTTAAATCTTGGCCACAAGTTATTTCTAGGTCTGTTTCCAGGAGAACAAAACATAACATGGCAACAGTGAACATTCCTGTCCCTTGTCGTACACTCTGTGAGAATCCACAGCCCTCTACTGCCTGAGGAGCAAGAGAGATGTGTCCAGAAACGTGTACCAAGGAATCACCTAAGCAATGGAGGGCTGAGGTGTGTCTTCAGCTCTTTCCCTGGGAGACAGATCCCTGGTTTTGTGTGGAGTCTGTTAGATGAACCAGCTCTGCTGGTGAAGGACTCCTGATGATCTGTAAGACAAGCTTCATTTCTGAGGTAGAGCTGAGCACTGAGCAAGGGCTGGAGAGAGCTCCTGGCTGCTATGGAAGAAGAAGGCAAAGGGTGAGTGACCCTACAGTTGAAGCCTGCATCATCCTGGGAACATCTTTTTCTCCAGTATTAGTAAAATAGTTTGGGGATCTAAGTTTTGGGTGTAGCTGCTTACTGGGATAAAGCAGTAGCATTCTGCTAGCTAGATTTTTCTGTCAGTATGGGTTTGAATCTTACTATTGTTGCATGTGCTGCTACATGTTTGTGTCTGAAGAAAGCACATTCCTAGGTTCTGCTTTGCCCAAGAATGAGTGACCGGGAGTTAGGCAGCATCAAATGGAAGGAATCATATTCCTATTAGCTCATTTTGCTCTGTGCAAATATCAGTCTTGCACTTCAACTTTCTGTTCAGAAAATGAAAGCTGCTATTCTAGTTACTTGCATACCTGTGGGTATGAACATAATCTTGTGAGTAACATCTGAAAGTCAGTGTTTACCAGTGCATTTCCTGTTAAGAATTTCTGTTCTACCTCTAA
This sequence comes from Agapornis roseicollis, assembly GCA_002631895.1. Classification (NCBI taxonomy): domain Eukaryota; kingdom Metazoa; phylum Chordata; class Aves; order Psittaciformes; family Psittacidae; genus Agapornis; species Agapornis roseicollis. The sequence continues at coordinate 41,183 of NDXB01005255.1, forward strand.
GAGGAGGGTGGTTACCACTGTGTAAGAAGTTAGCAGCACATGCTGATGTTCCTGATTTGTGTTCGTTGTTATTAGGATTTCGCCCATGGTAAATGTAATTTCTTCCTTGCAAGTAGAAAAACAATCAGGCTCTGGGAGGCTAATGGATCTGCTTGTTCACACTGCTCTAATACCTGCCGGAGTAAGAACCAAAACATGAGTCCTGATTGTGGTTCTGACATGCACTTGCAATGTAAGAGTACCGTTCCCTGAGGTTCATTTTCTCAGACAGACAGTGAACTATGGGTCTCTTCACTGGAGGTTAATTGGAATCTCTGTCCTTTCCTTAAATTAAAGAAATGCCCTGAGGAAATTGATGCCCTAAACATGTCTCAAGAACTTTACATCCAATTTAAGGTGGCACAGAGAGAGGAAAGACAAATGATAGGTGGTGACCACAAGCTGAATGCATCAGAGAAACACGACAGGGCATACCAGGTGTGTGGGCAGAGCTTTCAAGTTAAAATCAAAACCACTGCCACTCTTTGCAGCTGCTAATTCCTGAAAGATCTGAGGAAATGCACATTTTAGACCCTGTAGGACCAGGATACTGTCTAGGTCTGCAGACTGAGTTGCTCTGTAATGAAAAATACTGATTTTGCAGCTAGAAAAGCCTGCTGACTTCTGGCTGAGAAAACAGAGGGCAGACACCATAACAGTTTGTGCATTACAAGAAAGGGAGCAAACTCCTGCTGCCCCAGCACTTGCTTGAATCAACAAATAATGGGTCATATAAAAAAAAAGGCTTTTTTTGTTTTAAAGGATAGCTCCGAAATGGAAGGGTTGTGTCAGGCCTAATTCAACCCTTTTTGCTCCTGGATGGAGGAAGATTCAGTGTAAACTTCTCTCCCTTTCTTCAAGCTCTGTGGGCTAATCTGGCTGTATGCGCTGCATGTACCTTTTAAAATAGGGAATGGCAACTGGACTCACTACAGACCCTGGGGGAAAACATGGGTCCTCATGGCTCACAGGCACACTATGACCTTTACCCCCTGGGAATAAGAGAGACTAATACCTCTGGAAGGATGGGAGGAAACCCTGTAAGGAATGAGTTATCTGTTTTGAGTGGGGGATCAAGTTCTAGGTGCTACCTTGGACCAGCGATTGCAGAGCTGGAAGTCCCTAAGTAAATACGAGTAGCCACTGTGAGTGAACAGGGCTCACACACATCTGTGTTATCTCCTCCAAATTGCTCTGGGAGATTCTCTTCATCCATATGTTGTTTTCTTGAAAACACACAAGATGGGAAGTAGTAATCTCTGGGTGTAGGACATAAGCCTGTAGGTGTAGGACATGGGTTTCTGTTGCCTTTGGAATTCTTTCTTTCTTCTGAAGGTCTTTTATTTATTTAATATGCACTTATTTTTTGTAATATTTGCATTTATTATGATCTCAAAGAGGTCATAATAAATGCAAATAAAACCTGTCTTTTTCTTATACAAGCAGGAGTATTTTCAGTTTGCTCTTTTAGGATGGTGGTAGTTAATGTTGAGTGCCTGAGTTTATAATGCTTTCACAAGTGTTCTTTCCAAAAAAAGACTGTTTATTTTCAGATGTAAATCTGAAGTGTAGGAAGACTTCCTACACTAATGTCATGCTGCCTCTCTCAATATCATAAGGCAAGTCAGTGGTTGTATTTGGAGCTGCACCATATTGGAACCCTGGGGACCAGCTAGGCTAAATCCACTCTTTTTTTCCAGGGTTTGGGTATGACAAATTCCAGACATGTTCTGGAGCCAAACTGACATATTGCTTAAAACCCAAACCAAACCCACCCCCCAAAAAACAGCCACCAGAAAAACATGAGGAAAGGTTTGGATTTCTAATGGCAGAAGCATCACATGGATCATAGTTGCAACCACTTCTGTCATTAGGCTAGCAGGAGGGTTAGTTACTCAATATGGTTAAAGATCTTCAGACAAAGATATGAACTCCAGCACTGCTATTAAGGAACATCCTTGAGGCATTTCATCAGATCTGATGCGTTCTGTGTATTTTTGGAAAATAAGTACTGCATCAGGTGAGAGGCAAAGCCTTTAAATAACCCCACAAATGTGAACGGTCAAAGAGGCACTTTTTAGAACATCTTTGGGAAAAGAAATAACATCCTTTGAAGTGGAGGCAGGTTGGAGTTTCAGAATGAAGCAGCTTCACAGATTTAGACACCTGCGTAATTAGAGGATGAATATGAAATCCTTAAACATAAAAGGCTTTTATGAGGCAGCACTTCAGAGAACTGGCGTTCCTCTAGCATCGGTAGAGAAGAGCTGTTGGCTATTATATCTTTGGAGCTGGGTCAAAAATGAATATATTAGCAAAAAGCACTCTCCATAAATGGAGAGTAGATGTATGTAATTCCCAGACCTCAAATAGGAAGTGTTTTGAAAGAACTGAGGAAAGCTGGAATCACAGATGCTTTAGGAGGCAACACTCAAATCATCATGCAATCAGAAAACGAGTACGAAAAACCTAGGTAGGTAGCCAGTAAACACACAATCATTTAAACAATAAAAGAACATTCGGTTCATAATTCTGCTGTGGTTCAGTGGTCTGTCCTACAGTTTTCATTCAACCCATTCAGGATTACTACACAAGGAGCACCTAAATGCCACCAAAACAGGAAATAAGAGATTAAACAGCTAACATGTGTCCCACCAGCTTCTCAGCAGGAAAAGAACCCCACAAAACAGCTGTGTTGATGGAGCAGTGAAAAGAAACTCATGAAAAGTAACTTTAACAAATGCTCGTAAGAGCAAAAGGTCTCTACCATGTCACAATAGGAAATAGTAGAAGCACAACCACAATAATCAGCATCTGACAGAAAAATACCAGATTAGAGGTTTTTCCCTCAAAAGAAGAGAAGCTGCAAAGTTCATAACTGACAAGTGATGAAAACACAAGGCTAAAAGCTGGGGGGGGGAGAGGGGAGGGGAGTTTCCTTTTTCTAGTACACTGGCCAACATGAAGACAGGGAAGTAATGCGATCCTAATCAAAACCAAGGGCAAGGCTCTTAATATGGCACACAGTGATTGCAGGGCCTTGGTCAGTGGGGAACTCAGATCTGCTTGTTTATGCAGGAATGGAAGGTTGATGAAGAAGCCCTACCTGTTGTGAAGAGGTATGCTGGCATTTACCCAGGACACTGCTGCAAGTACTGTGTCTCTTCAATAACATTAAGAGCTCCCAGGAGAGCAGGTAGGCACCTTTGTATCTCACTGTATTTAGTGCAAGAAAGAAAAAGAGCAAGTAACTAGTTACATGCTGAAGAAACAGACCAAAATACTGAGTTCCTCAGCAGCTCTCAAGGTCTGCAACCTTTATTCAAAGCATTTTATTTATCAGCTTTGTAACTTACAACAAAGATGATAAAAATATTCAGGGAAAAAATACAAAAATTCTAATAGACAACAGTTTCCTACTGTGGATTATTTATTTTTATTCCCATTCATAGCTCAGCGCCCTTTACAAACACACTGTTCACTTGAACTTTTCAAAGTAGCCTTGTTCTTTTAAGACATTGTTTTCAGGCTGCTTTTCAAATTGCCTTTTATCGTATTGGACATTGAAAACAAACTGAAGACAATTGACAAATTTACTCAATGAAAAGAAGCCGATATACTGCAAATAAAACACGTGCTTGAGAGACAGAAATAATTATTCAAGCTTGAATACAGCTTAGGGCAAAACCAGTCTATTTTGGAACTTCGAATACCCATGATGCAACTAATGTAAAATACAAGTGTAAGTAGCCTATTAATTCCTGTAAAATAAAATGAACTAAAAGAAGACTAGGAGGCCATAAACTAATTATTGAAAAAGCTAAATGACAAAGCACATATTTTACTAGAATTTCTACCCCAGTGTACTGTAAACATTCATAATGTATTAGTTCTGATAGCAAAGTACAGTAAGTGGTTGTATTATGCAAGGTTTAGCATACTGACATCCATTTTTATTCTAATACTGCCCCATATTATAAGTGGGATATAATAAACATATAGTATTGCTGCTACATTAGCCTGCTCCCATATGCAACTGCAGTGTTATAGAAGTACGTTTCACTCTGTTGTTCATCCCTAATGCAAAAGTTCAAATATGTCAGTTAAATTCATTTTGTCATTTCTCAATGAGACCACCACCAAATGCCTTACTGCTCTGAGGACTTGTCTACAACTGCTGCCTAGAAATGATTTGTCATCTTTGAGACATAACCTGTAGCTTTTCTCAAGCCCTAAAAAAGAGCCAAAGGGTGGGCATGCTCTTTCATGACAAGCAGACAGACACCATTGTCACTACATGCACCGAGAACAACCCCACTTAGAAAAACCTCTCTCTTGGTGAAGCTGACATCCTGTTTTGGTTCCCTTCCAAGCTGGATGTTTAGCATAATACAAAATAGAGTCTTCTTTATTTCTGCTTAGGGGGAAATTTCATTTTTTTCCCCACAGAACATCAGACTACACTAACTCCCAAACTTAATCACAAAATCAGACTGGTTTGGGTTGGAAGGCACCTTACAGTCATCCAGTTCCAACCCCCTGCCATGGGCAGGGGCCCCTTCCACTAGAGCAGGTTGCTCCAAGCCCTGTCCAGCCTGGCCTTGAGCACTGCCAGGGATGGGGCATCAAACTCCTCACTGCTTATCTGGAATCTCAGAGGTAATTTTATCTGTCACTGAATGCAAAGATACAAAAGCTTTAGCTGGAACAGAACATGGCTCCCTGTTTCTCTGCTGCTTAAGCTGCTTTGAAAACATCAAATCCATGATCAGTGCTTTCCACTGAGTCTCAATTAGTTTCCGAGGCCAGTTTAAGTCCTGGATGTATGTTTTAACATGAAACAGAAAAATCAAACTTGATCTGCCTCAAGGCCTGATCTGTATCAGCAAACCTTCTCTGAGAAAGGTTTTCTACTCATTGTATGACTATCTACTTGTAGCTCCAAATCATACCTGCTGCTCATGGAAAAGGCCCCTGGAGAGGAAAAATTCCATCTGTGACAGGATTTCTTTTCAGGCATTAAGGCACTATCTGATCAGGAGCACCAGCAGTGTAAAACTGCCATGCAAATTTTGTATTTGCTGCACCTACTCTTGATTTTCTGCACCTGCAAAAAGATGGGAAGGAATTCATATTCTTGGGCTAGATACTGTGCTGGGGTACATTTACATAGTTAAACTGAAATCAAAGGAGCTACGCTGATTTATAGGAGCTGAGGGTCTGCTGCAACATTTCATACCCACAGAAAAGACTTGGGTCCTTTTTTGCTTTCCTAATCTTACCTGTGTAGAGGTTGTAAACATTTGATATTGGCATTCTTGTTAGAAAGGGTTTTTTTTGGGGATCTTCTTTTTAGAAAGATCAAATGTGTTCCTCAATATACTATGCACTTTACATAGAAAATTACTATTTACCTAGAAGCTTACTTAACAAGATTGAAGTAAACTGGTTTCATATCCACAACTTTCACCTAGTATCCTTTACACTCCAGCACAGCAATGCTTTTGATAGTCTCAGATTAGTTAAACTTAACAGTATATTCATATATAAATGTGAAAGTTACACTTGGATCTCTATTCTTGGTGCCTTACTGCTTTCCTTTTTCAATTCTGATTAAACCAGGCTACAGATCCGGGATGCAGTACTTCATTATAGGGAAGAGGTATCTAACAATCTCATTTGAACTGCCTTACAAATGTCAGCACCTACTCTAGGTGTAAGAGCCAAAATGCTTAGCTCATAAACCCAGAAGAAATATGAAAACATGTTTTCATGTTTCCCTGAAAAACCATTTTTACAACTGTGTGATTGCAGGGAGCTCACGAAACCAGCAACACATTGATTTTGCAAATGAAATGTCCATAGCCTGTAGAATAATTTAAGCAGGTGCTAATGAGGTGTAGAGAAAGGCCAGGGAGGGTAATTTATACATCCCTCTGCAACAGGAAAAACCCCTGAATAAATGTTAATTGCTCCGATTATGCAACCAGTGATTTTTAGCATGGCACTAAATTAGCTGCAAATATTATAATTACAAAGTACTGGGTAATTTAGGAAAGATTAATTGAAATGATTAAGTGCAAACTGTATAATTTTGCAAGGTAGTATTAATACTTTCTGCACAGAAATGAAAAGAACCCCAACCCCTACGGCTGTTACTGGTTATTTAATGAAGTACATTATACCCCTCCTGAAGTCATCAGTGCCCTTCTCTCAAAAGGGTATAACATGATTTTCAGGGGGGGAAATCACTTTAGTGTTGATAATAACCAGAATCTCTAAACCAGGCTATTTTAAGGGCTGAACTTGATCTCAGTGACATAGGAGCAACACAAAAATACTGGTTGATGGTCTATGTCCAGCAGCCTCTTCTGAAAGCTACAGCAACTGTGGCTATTTACTGAATAAGAAGGTAAGCAATTGTGCATGCAGTTAAAAATCCTGCCTGCAGCACACCAGCCTCCTGCATACAGACTTCATATTATACTGTATGGAGGTGGAAGGGATGGTGATGAATCTGGAGAGGGAGCTGAAAAATTGCTCTACTGCAGGAAAGATTTCTTACCTAGGAGTATTCTCTATTTTAAATGCAGGATACACTCCCAAGTGTTACCTATTTATTAAAACCTCTTGAGCAGTATTTGGTTTTTTGGTGGCTTAATATGTAATACAATTCAAATGTAGTTATTCAGAGTGACAGTGGAAACCAGAAGAGAATTCAGTATTGGGAATAATTCTGGACTTTAGAGACAAAGGGAAGAAAACATCATGTTCTTTTTGACTACTGCATGTCACAGCTATAAGGACTGTAAGATATTTCACTTTTCATTAACACACATGCCATATGTCATTATAAGAAGCACTGTGAGTAGTGAAATACTATAATGAAAACAAGTATCTCATCCTTTTAGCTAGTTGTAACACTAAGCACTTGTGATGCTGTGATGCTCAATGTGCAGGATGCATGTTAGGAAATGCCTCCTATTTCTACAGTCCGAAATTCACCCATATGCAGAGACATGAGGAAAGCATCAGTTAATTCCCACTTAAAAAATGGGTAGACTTCTTATCAGTTCTCAGTACAGGCTGAAATCCCCTTGGCACCATGCTAGCTATGAAATTTTGACTCTACTTTCAGCTAAACCTTAACTTCTGCTTAATGTGAAGAGTACAGTTCAGGAACATAGGGACTCTGGATCTTTGTGCCACTCAGAATTTCACCTTAATGTGTGTTTCAGCTCCTTTCACTTGAAGAGATCTTGCTTAAACCTAACAATATGCAATACTGAGTAAGAATGGCTCAGTAAATCTCGGCAAGAAGGCTCATCTAACACTAAAATGAAGTCTATGCAGAAATCCATTAGGACAACATTGAGAAGACCCATGCAGGATTAGAGTCAAATTTAAAATTATGATGCACATTGCAGTCTTAGTAACAAAAGGAAATAGGGATATATTAAATACAGATCTGATTTAAGAGATCAAAGAGATGTGAATCTCATAGACAGATACCCATGCACAGAGCCTCTGAAACCAGTGCAGCTGGACATAATTACTTGTGTTGCCCTTACCAAGCTCTGACAGCCATTTGTACCTCAAAAGGTTCATTACTGACTGAGAGATCTGAATCATAATTCCTTATGCAGGACAAAGAACCTGGCACACTAGAAGCCAGGGCATAACACTGGCAATAGGCAAGACAGAAAAAACGTGCAAGGTTGCAAATGAGAGGCTGGGTTCTGCAGAGCCCCTAAACTGCAAACAAGAGAAGTGCAATTCATAGCAGGTGTCTGTGAAGCTGCCTGAAAATGCAGCCTCCGGATTCTGTGCTGCTCTTTGCCTGGCCAGCCTCCATGCAGTGGTTTGGAGAGGTGTAAAAGCCACTTGCAAATTAGCTGAGAACACTCCTCTGCTCAGAGCCTCAGAAGAGACAGCTGGAGGTTGCCATGCATAGGCATACCACAGCCACACATGCATTTGTCCACCCATGTTCACTATTCTCCCAGGAAGGGGCTAGTGACACATGAACCTCTTGCATGAACTTGGTGTAAGTAAGATGGAGTCCAAATGGCAGTGAAACACTAAGAACTGACATTATGCCTTTGTCAATTTTGTCTTATTTGTAAGAAGCCTGAATCACTATCAAGAGAAAACGATTTTACTCACAAATGTACGACAGCAGTGACTTTCCAACGCTGGCATTCACAAACGCTGGCACAGCAAAATATTAGAAGAAAGTCACAGCAAAATAATAAACATTCAAAAAGCAACAGCTAAATACAATTCCTAACTGTTACGCAAAGCTGCAGCAGTGCTCTTAGACCAGTTCCTCATTTTACACTGAGATTACACAGAAAAGTTAGAAAGTATTTTGAATTTAGACTTTCATAATTACATCATAATTACAGCGTCCTGGATAACAAAGTAAGAGTTTGTAAAATAAGTATCTTATTCATCTGAACAGAAATACCTCCTTTTGTCTGACACAGCCAGTTGGGTTTGCCCTTGCAGGTATAGATTTGTTGTTTGATGGAAAACACTCTTTTTTTTTAATGTATGTAAATGCAACTGATCCTAAGGAAAAAAAAATAAATCATAAACCATCAGTAAAAATATACTGCAATGCCCCTTAAAGCTGCACCGTTTTTGATGCACACTGTGAACATACTTCATGCTGGTTTGACCAGTATGCTTCTTACAGTGTAAAAGCATGCTAGTGTGAAATGTAGTAATAGGTGTGGAGTCCTCTGAAGTCTCTTCTCTCCATCTGCAACAAATTGTCTCTATTAAAATACTGGGGTTGAATCCCATGAAATGAGTTGATTCTATTTCCCCACAGCTTGAGCGTGGTCTAGGTTTGTTACAGAAACTTTACAAGGTTGTCTTGTTTATGTTGCGAGATGAATGTTATGTTATGCCTATATTTGCCAACCAAACCCCAAATTCAAACACTTGGTTTTCCAGAGGTTTTTGTTTAGCAAGATAATGACATTTAGCAACAACAAGTAAGTCTCTAGCTGAGTTACTGTATACCTGCCTATTGCAAGGCTTCTGAAAGTTCCTCTGCACCAGCAGCGTACTAGGCTAGCCAATCACTGCTCTGAGCTAAAAGCACAAAACCTCTTACAGAAGAAACCTCAGAACGATAAACAAGTCTGGGTATTCAAGTTCTCTTTCTGCAGGTGGGAAGAACTGAAAAGTGCAAGCTGCACAGATGAAATCTGGTAGTGTCAGAGGCCAGCCCTGAATCTGTAGCTGTCTCCCGAAGGAATGCTGATGGAAACTTGATTGCAAATGTGGGTACATCTGCCTGAACAATGACTAAGCATGTTAAGTGTGAGAATATTAAATAAGGGGTCAGGTTCACAAGCAACAGGAATTGCTTCAGTGAAGCCACAGTGATTTGTGTTACCCGAGGCGCTGGTGGCAAGTGTTTGCACATGATACACATTTCTGGGTGTGCACTGGGACCAACCTGTCTAACAGCAGCCATCACAGCTGATCCTTTAAGACTACAAGGAATTATGGTGTCCTTTCACTGTACAAATGACATGATTTAAACACCTCCTCAGGTAAAAGTCCACTTTTCCAAAGGGCTCTGAAAAGGAATAGAAGAAGTGGTATTTGTAATTATGGTTCAATAGGACTGGTGCAGCTCACAAACCCTGGGAAACACAGGACAGCTATTTTAGTATTTTGGGGAAAACTGATTTTCAGTGGTGTGATCGGAAAGCACTACTTAAGGATAATAACAGCCGTACCATTCCGGAAAATCAGAATTCCAGTATGAAATATTTCACGTTACTATTTTCCCACTTTATCTCCTTGTTTCAACGTTAAAATGGAAGTATCTTTTAGAAAATCTAGCTGCTACCACTTCAGAGACACTGCTTGTGCAGCTCTGGGTTTGTAAATACAATCTAAGAGCCTAAATTAAAACCAGCACTCAAGCCCCACCTTTGTAAATGTAATTAAAACATAGACTTGTTCACTAATACTATCTGAAAACATGCAAGTGTCATGAATCTTTGCTCACTTACTGTATGCTTGTTCTGTATTACTGCCGCTTCCTATATAATGATGTCCAGTAGTAATACTGGCACACAGCACCTTCTCTGAGTCAGGCTTTTATAACCAAAGTTGCCAATACAATGCCTGAGTTTGATTAGTAAGATACAGGGTTCCTCTTCTGAGTTATGTCAGTGGCCGTATAACTCTAAATATGAAAGAGATGTTCTACAAAAAATCAAAGGCGTTTTACATTACATCTTATAAAACTGTACATAATAAAAGTCTACAACATGAAAACAGCCATTAAGCTGTTGTAATGGTTATGAAATGTAGTAAATAGAACAATTTTAATGTTTCATGTGTTCATCATTAATCACTGCATTCATACAGTGGTGTTTGTTGTATATATATATATTCAATGGCACTTGTAAACAGGTGTTGGAAAACACGCATTTACTCTTAACCGATTAGAAGTTATTATAGTACTTTCTAATCCATGAAGTCAAAATGCATTAAATGCATCACTGATCTTAAAAAATAGCCTTGTAATGTGATGCCCATTTTGACATTTTCTACAGTAGCAATCAAAATGAAGCATAACAAAGAACGCCAGATTTCAGATTGGTTTATGTTTACACCTACCATGGCACAACATTTTAAACATTAAATGTCATTAAATAATACACAGTCTATAAAACAGTTGATTTCAGAGATGCACAATGCACAAAAATCTAGTTACTGTCTAATGGGAGTTCCAATACTGTATATCTCTGGGACCTTTATGAGAAATTTAAGTTGGTTTCTCTTTTAACATCCCATAGGCAAAGTGAGTTTGCACTGAATTATCTCTTTCTTAAATCTGTACAGAGCTGCATTCAGCTGGATAAAACATGGTTATTCACATTTTCCCATTGCTGCTGGACATTCATCCAATAAGCCTTGAGCATATGCTTAATGGCATTTTGTGGGGCCAGGAAACTCACTATCTATCCCTCAGTAAACAAAGTGTTTCAAATGTTTTCTATAGTTAAGGCCACTATACTGATATATTAGACACACCATATGCTCTTATGTTGCTGCCTACAATCTAAACTGTAAGAGTGAAAGGAAGTTTCAAACATGCTTTTTGATCTTCTTGACCACTCAGGAATTTCATCAGCTGGTGGAGAGCAAGTACTTCACTTTAACATGGTTTACAATGGTAGACATAGCTTTTTTGCTGTTCACTAGAAAAAGAATGTATTGGCTTGAATGTGAAGACTAACCATCCACATAATTTATCAGAAAACTTAAACAAACAAACCCAGCCAGTCAGATTCCAGCAAACAAAACTGAGGAAAACAGTAACACACGTACACAATTTCTGTGTTTTCAATAATTTCCTTGGTATTTCCATCACTGCCTCTGTATTGTGGTGGCTTTGTCAAAGCCTATCTTCAGAGTCATGACACCTGGTATCTGCCAACTCCAGCATATTGTTCAATATTTATTCTAACACATCACATAAACTAGAGAGCCATTTAAATTCCTCTTCTGTTGGGTAAGGCTGTAGGTATAAACGACAGTGAACAGGAAAGGCTTGTGCAGTGGCTGCAAGGCAACGCAGCTACAGTGGATGATGCCACAGAACTGCTAGTGCTGTTAAAATAGCAAGTGAGGAACTCAGGGCTGGATTGTTCCCGTTTCCAGTTACACTGTGTTTAGAGGATGACTTGACAGTGCTTGTGGTAGTTGTGGTGTCAATCTTTTTCACAGTTGGTTTTGGTTCGTTTCTGTTTTCTGGATGGGTTTTCTTGTCCTTGAGTATATCTGAAAACATGAAAGTAAATGCAAGATTAGTCATACTTCTTTTAAAGTTTTTAAGTTTAAGGCTTTGAGTTCTGTGTGTTGTGGGAACATGTTATACTGCATAACTGAACTATGTATAGAGAGTGATGGGGCACTTGTATTAACATTTTGCTCGGACCCAGTCTGTCCCCTCAGCACCCACTGTTCTGCTCAACAGTCTTCTCTGACCAACCTGCTCTACTTCTCTACGTCTACATGCAGACTGAGCAGAATAACAGGTATTCTGCATTGTGGTGGCTGGTCTCTCACGAAAAAGTACCTTCATTTTCACCTGGGATGGGAAATAGCTCATGCTTTAAAACACGATGTTAGGATTGAGTGCTTCTATAACTTGCCCCAGTGAAACACCCATCAAGTTGCTGAGTTGCTGCAGGAGACCAGAGAGCACATTGACTTAATGTATCAGTCAGCTTCCCAGCTTCCTTCTGCTTTGCTCCTACCCTTAACCTAACATTGGCAAAAAAGTAGCTACAAAGAGAAAATGCTTTGGATTTTGTTTTGTTGTTTTTCCCAGCAAATACAAGGATTTTTTGTTTTCAAAGTATGGAACAATATCACCGGGGCTTTTTTCTCCCTACAGATGCATTTTGGAGCAATACCAGGAACCTTTCACATAAAAGATGAAAGTAGTAATAGTCCTTTATTGCAAAACCATGGATTTTTTTCTTAAAATGAGAAAATGACTGATAAATGTCTCCAGTTATCTTGCTGTTCCCAAGCTATTTGCAAGTACTACTGAGGTCGTATTGCCCTTGAACCTTCTCATTGGCATTGTGTGTGTATGTGAAATAAACCCACCGTTTCAGCTGATGATGATTTTCCAGCCAGTCTGTAAAAGCATACCCAAATGCCAAGCAAAACCCCAAAGTTCCTACCTAGAAGAATTTATAAGTTAACAATAATTGTTCAGGTCTAAGCTTAAAGGATTTGTGATACTACTGAATAAAGTGCACATACACCAGAAAGCAAAAGGCATGGATTTGTAATGCAGATGAAACAACAGTCCAATCTTAAAATAAAAACTCTGAATCACAGAAGCAAGTTCCTGGCAGAAACTGGAAAGATGAAAAGTATTCCAGAAATGTAAATGCAATCTGAGATCATTGTCTGCATGTCAGTAGCTCTGAACAGCCATCAATAAACTCACTTGATAATAAAAATGAGCTACTGTATAGGGAAAGCACACACTGTTCTTTTGCCAGTGTAAGCTATAAAAGAAATACAATGAATTCTTCTATTTTATCATAATATCACCATTAATCCGAGAGGAACCTGGAATTCCTAGACCTGACTCCAAGGGTGACTGCAGAGAAGGAACTGGCAAGGTGATCAGTGGGACAGGGTTAGTCAGACACTGCGCTTAAAATTCATGATGGCAAACTGCGGACATAGCTCCTCTCCAACTTGCAATGGAGCTAATGGAAAGGAGGGGGAAAAAGCATACTCTAAATGTTTAGAAAATATCAGTATTCTGAGTACACTTAAAGAAAAATGGACAACCTTCAGACTGTCATTAAAGTAAATTAAGAATAAATCATGGAAATAGGTATGTTCTGACACTGCCGAGACTCCTTTCCATCACTGTCATTCTCCTTTCCCGCTGCGGTAAAGGCACTATTTCTCTGCTGCCTCTTATATCATCCCAGCCCTGCTGACTTCAGCTCTCTGGGGCCAGCTGATTAAATTAAGACCTCACTCAGGTAAATCTATTCCCCTCTTTCAGCTGGCCATGTCCAGCATTGTAACTTGATTGGTGTCTATAAATCGGGCAGGCTGAAATGTATTAATTCGTTTATTATCTTAATATTGACCTAACCAAAAATCTAAGGTAAGAGATAATGCTATCAGAGAGGCTGCTGCTGGTTTTTGAAAGCTTTCCTCTCAGTGACTGTTTAATGCCCTACATAACAGGTGTTAAATAATACATTAGAAAACTGCCTTTATCCTTTCCACGGGAAGGACTACATTTGGAATCCTCTTTCTGCCTTCACAGCACAGTATCTTCTGGTGCTATTCATGGCCAATTCTAATTTGGGATTTAATTATGCAAAACTAGCATTTTATTTAAAATGGTCTGTTTTCTCTCCTCTTAAAAATAAATGAAAACACCCTCAGTCCTAATTCAGATCTTTTTCAATCCTGTATTTAGTTTTTAAAGCACAAATTTCATCAGTAAAGATTCCAGTCTTCCTTACTCACTGGAGGGTTTTGCTTACTCACTCCAGGGTTTTGGCTGAGAGACTTCAAGTTAAATGAGTTTTTCCTCTTAAATCTTTTCCTCAGAGGTACCTATGTTCAGTCTACTACTGACATTCAAAAGGAAGAAAAACAGTGAGCATGCTGAAAGAAAACCAAGTGTCAATGTGAAGACTAGCACTGAAAGGAAACTCCAGTCTCAACAAAGCAAACCACAGATGTTCAATACCCATGAATCCAGCCCTAGTGTATGGCTTCATAAAACCAAACAAACCAACCCCACAACTTTGGTTTGTTGTAGTATGTACCTTCTGCATTTTAAAGGCTTTATGGTTCCCAATTAAAAGCTTTTTCCATCACTAGAAACTTGCTTCCCATCATTGGTCATTCTCTCCTTTCCAGAAATCACAGACTCACAGAATGGCTGGGATTGGAAGGGACCTTAAAGCTCATCCAGCTCCAACACAGTAATGCATGTGCCGCTGAAACAACACTGAACTTCTCAAATACATACATGGATCAATGCTATTCCGCAGAGAGACTACCTTAGGATAAACAGGAGTGTCAAAACTGTCACTGTCATCTAATTTGGGAACAGGAAGCCCTCAAGTGAGGGCTTAGCATATGCCTTTCACATTGAAGCGCATCTTGATCTTACCCAGGAATGATACAGGGGTAAAAAATGCCATTATTATCTTTCTAGTTTATGACCAGGTTATCTGACACAAATTCACGTCTTATTAATACTCCAGCTGGTCGTGTCCTCTCCTTAGGCTAAATGACTTGTAGTTTTCTACCAACAGGGATTACCAAAATTGTAACTTTGGTGTACTCACATGCTATTGTTCTCTAATGAACAGTATCAGCAAGGTCTGCTTAAAATGTCTGTTGAGGTTTCCTATTCTCCTGCCAAAGGATGAGCAAGTTCATCTTCCTTGACACAAACACCTTTCCATTTTGGTCCTTTTCTTGACCTTACTTCAGCTCAGTCCTTTCTCAGTGAATGCAAATGATGAGGGTGATACAGAGTCTTTCCCTGCAGACACTTACCACTGAGCACTCCTCATCTCCTCACTGAATCAGGCTCAGCACTGTCTCCACTGAGCTGAAGGGTAAATGCAAGAACTCCCTAGACAGGCTGCTGCTGCTGCCAACAGGGGAAGAGAAAGTATTGCTGGAGCAAAGATAAAAGCAGGAAGGGAAGGGTGGTCAAATGGGCTGATCTCCCACGGAGGGAAGCTGGATTAGTTTTGGGGAAGCCTGTGTTTGAGCTGGCCCAGTGCCTTCCAGAATAAGGGGAGATTGTTTATTTCTGCTTTCCCACATTAATGACATGAAGCTTGGGGGTTAGAACTAGATGATCTTTAAAGTCTGTTTCAACCTAAACCATTCCAGGATTCTATGAAGTCACACCTGTCCATTTCTTCCTAGATGTTCATGCAAACACTGTGCTTTGAAAAGACAGAATGTCAGCATCTGCTATAGCAAATGAATGCCTCATCATGGTTGTCAGGATCCTCACAATGGAGGTCTAATTCAAACTGGTCAGTACCTGCATTTACTCTCCACACTGCACCTCAGTTGCTTGATAAATTTTGCTGTGATCACAGGCATGGTTTTAGCTGACAGCTTCATAAGAAAATTAAAACGAGGTGCAACTTGGTGGAACAGGCTCTTAAATTACAGTAGATGCTGCAGTGTTATTATTAGCTTTTTATCACCTCTGGTAGCAAAAGCTGAAATTACTTTTACATATTCAAAGGAAGGAGCTCTGAAATTGCAAAACAATGCTGTCACCATAAAATGTACCAACCATTTCCAAATAATCTGTTATCCTGACATTAAAGCCAGCACTAATTATTTCCAGTTACAGCTGCAGCAGACAAATGGGAACAGGAATGCCGTGGAAATGGGAATGTGAAAACACCCAAACTGCAGTAACTCGAGATGCAATTCTCCAAATTTTGGAGCCAGTTATTGACTGTTACATAATACTAATCAGTAAAAGGCAGGTGTAATAAATCCATTTTGGAGCCAGAAGAAGGGAGTAACTAACAGCTCTGCAGCCTCCCATATATGTACTGTTCTACCCTTTTCTATTGCAGCCTGAGAATGTGGTGTCTATCTAAGCCTTTTCCCCATGCACCTTCTTATGGGAACTTGGCCTTAGGGAGAAGAAATCTTTAACCAGACAAAGAAAGGACTACAGAGTTAAGTCTGAGCTGAACAGGTCACTTAACTGCTGAGCTGCATTAGAGGTTTAGGCCAGTCTCTCCACAAGTCTCACAGGACAAGATTATGAGGGTTATCTGATATGTTCCACCCTGGTTCTGCAATCTTTCCATTTATTTTCTTAAGGACTGTGTGACTGGGGGATACACATAAATTGGGACTAGGATCTTCTATGTCCAGTTTTGAATTCTGCATTAAACTCAGTGTGATCTTTGACAGATCACTTCTCCCTGCAGGCCAGCAAGAGAACTACTGTTTCCCGCATATTTTGCACATCCTGGGTGTAAATTCTTCAGGCTGAGAATCACCATATCCACTCTCTCCTCAAGAAATAACATTGGCTGAAGCTTCCAGGAACTACTGTTATTAAAAGAACAGTGCAATGCAACGAAGATCAAAATGCAATAAAGTCAGGAGCAACTGTGAGACAGGCTGAGATGTCGGGTGCCTGGAAGCCATGCTTTCATGAAATGGGAGCTCCTTTCCACATTCCCAATCTTTTTTGTCTATATACATTTGATTGCAAAATACACATATAGAGAATAGGGCATTATCCCT
Source organism: Agapornis roseicollis (assembly GCA_002631895.1). Lineage (NCBI taxonomy): Eukaryota > Metazoa > Chordata > Aves > Psittaciformes > Psittacidae > Agapornis > Agapornis roseicollis. Next base: position 58,067 of record NDXB01005255.1, read on the forward strand.
AAGGAAACCTGTCACTGTATTTGTTTGACTTTTGATACACAACTACAATAGCAAACCCAGCATGAATTTCAGGAGCCACAATAAGACTGGATTAGATCAGAGGGCTAAAAAGTAAATCCGCATATATAACTGCCTCAGCTCCTGCCATGGGAAATGTCAAGATAGCACAATCCATCTTTTCCTTGGGAAGAAATAACCAAACCTACCCAGCCTTCTATGATTCAGCAGCAGTTCCATTAATCGGTCAGTCATTTGCAAGTAAGGGTTTTGTCATTTTGTTTATATTAATATGAGGCTTATTCAAATACAGACAAACTGAAAGTATGAGCTTAAAACATGCCAAACATCTTTTACACTTCCTGGAAACATCTGTTTTCAGTCTAGTCCTAGGCACATGTTTGTGGTTGTGTGTTTCAGCTTGTTTAGTTTGCCAGAAACTTCGTACAGACTGCAGCACAGCTGACATGATATCCTGAAACACAGCATGGAAGTATCTGTAAAACATGATGTTCCCAGTAAATCTGTTGAACTTTCATTGGAACTCTCTTGTAATGAAGGAAACAACAACAAAAGCTCTGTGACAGCCTTCTGCCATCGCTGCATGGTGCAGCTAATTAGTTAAGTTTAGAAATTCTCTACATGCCTCACTGGTGATACCCAGAAGACTGAGCGCGATCCTGATCCCGCGTGCCTCACATGCTCTGAACTCCTATTAAACTTAATGGGAGTTTTGGGGGGATGCGAGGAATGCAGCATTGACCTTTATGGTTAGAGATGAATGTGTGCTCTAGACTTCAAAGATTAGGTGCCCCTGCCAGCCTGGAGTGTGCAAGTGATCAGCACGCCAAGTGCCGAAGGCATCTGCTAAATATCACGCCACAGCTCAAAGCTGTAATTAAGAAAAATATAAACTGGCTCAAGGAAGAAAAATACAAGTAATAATTGAAAATGCTTTGGCTGTTGCTTTTGTCCTGATGATCTCATTAGTTTTGGTTACAGAAACAGTTCTCACATTGGCTGACATGGGACATGCTTTGTTTGCGCTCTCTTTCTACTCACATCTTTCCCAGTTAACATTTATTGCTCAATACGAAGGTCAAATCGAAGGCTTAATTAAACTGTATATGGGGAAACTATAAATTTATTTTGGAAGGGAGTACAAAAACATTCAAAGCTATCCCAACTCCTCTCCCCCCCCCAGACACTCCTTCATTTCTCAAGCAGAAAAAGAGCATGTGTTGTTGGCAACTTTTGCCTTAAGGGGAACTGCACCTTTTCTTGCTTGAAAATTTACATGTTACAAATATTCCTAAAGTGCTAATTGTATTTGCAGTTGACATTTGTGATGAGGATTTTAATCTAGCTCTGCAGTTCCAAACAAACTCCATTCTGTAAAAAGACTGGATACGATCTTATACTAGCAGCAATGTAAATTCATCTTACAGCAAGGATTTGAACTTCATCTGCTTAACTTTAAACAGAAATTGTACCACCCAAATAAATACTATTACTCAGCCAACATGCTTGAAGTTAGGCTTTCATCTGCCAGCCCTGAAGCCTACAACTGAAAAGCAGCATCTCAGCTGAACAAACTCACAGGTCATGTATAAGCCCCATTAACAGTTTCTCCATGCTGTAAGAAGATCACGTAGCTTGAAAGGAAGGTCAGGTTTGAGTATGCTACAACCTGTGCACTAGCAACACCAATCCCCAAGAAAGCTTAGGTTTCCACATGAGAAGTTAGCGGTTGGAGGGGGCATAACAATTCTCTAGGTTCTTCAGTTTCTACTTCCCAAAGCCCTGCACAGCTTTAATGTTTCTGCAGCTGACTGCATGCAAACCCCAGGGAGCTGTGAGCGCCACAGCCCTTGAGGCACTGCACTGGAGGCAGAGGATGACCTGCTGGTCTCCTCTCCTCTTCCAGGCTTGCAGGATCATGCTGAATAGTAACAGAACAGGTAGACCTCTGCCAACTAGTAGTAGTTAAAATGAGCACTAGTGATAGATGGTATCTAGGTTCAGATCCTTCCTGTGGGTGATTTAGAAGGGGTACTTTAATCCAGGTCCCTTGTGCACTATCCAGTCACAAAAACTATGCAGAGACAGTCCCTCTCAGCCTCTGCAACATGCTCTAACTACCTGGCTTTACCCTGAGAGCAAACTGGCCCAAAATACTGCAACTAACTACCCCAATTAATCCATAGGATGTCAGCAAAAACCAAAGAGATGACCAAAACTGCTCTGTGCCACTGAGCAAAGTCTCTCCTTGACTCCACAAGGAGACAGACTCCGGTGAGGAGTTGGAAGATGAACTGTGATCTGCTTAGGAAGCTGCGCTCCCACATTTTAGCATAAGCAGGTGTCCTATCTGTAGGGAGCGGACAGGAGAAAGTAAGGCACAGCAGGATTCCCCTCCCACCAGAGAGCTCTGTGGCTCAGGGCAGATCCTTGTTTCTCATGGCTGCCTCACATGGTGAGATAGGATACACTTAACACACGCGTCAGGCAGCCCGACTAAATCCCTGACTCTAATAACCACAAACAAGACACAGAAAAACAATCCTAACCATCTCTAATAGACATCTGACAGGTTCTTTTCATCCTGCCAATATGCTGCTCTCGTAACTCCTCACACTTTAAATGCCAGTCATGTTCTCCCCATTATTCCCACTGCTCCCTAAAAAACTTAGGCACACTTGATTCCTACTGCAAAATTTTAAGTCACCAGATCCCAGCAGCTGCAGTGAGGATTTAAAATGTTTCCTGTACTTGTGTCATTTGAGCACAGACAGACCCTTTTACTGCAAATCTTGTAAAGAGGCTGTAACACAATAAGAACTGATGTTTAATTATAAAACAAGTACTGAAATCCCTTCAATGTACCTATCACCTGATTGCTTTTAATCTAGATGACTAAAAGGATTAGCTGTGATGCCAAAGGATAGTTCTGGTCCTTAGATCAATCAGTAGAAAACATTTGTTTATTGAATCTCTCCAGTATTTAGTTTCTGTCAGAACTGAAATCAAAAGAAACTGGCAAGATATTATCCTGGATTGATCATTTTTGACTTCATATCAAGAGCAGTAAAGGAAAACATCATTGCATTTGGCTTGCTTCACCTCTGGTATGGGAAGCTTAAATTAGTCTTTTCTGCTGCTTGTTTGGCAATGACTCAGTGTGCATATCCTCTATTTCACATTGCTAGGTTTATCTGGCCAACCAGAACCCAGCTCTATCACTGCTGACAGTTATTGACAGAGGGGATGATTAGAGCCATCACTCTACTGAATATCTGTAGCAAGAAGAACCTGTTTCATGTGAAAATACCAAATGGCTTAAAAGCATTATCTTACTGGTAGCATGCAGGGAAACTGATGAACTTTATCACATTCAGTAGGATGATGAATACCTAAATCAACACAAACGGAAAGGAGATACACAACCAGGGGAAAACCCCAAACTTTTCTAATAAAATGTGTTACAAATGAAGCACCATCCATTAGCTTATGCATAAGACTGTGCTCAGTCAGTGTTCAGGCTCTGGAGCAAGTTAAAGGAAGGAAATTCCTGTTTGAAGCTGGCAATGATCTCATTCCCCAGTTCTGTTTTGGGAGGGTTTGAAATGCTCCTTCCAGTTTTTATGGGAGACGTCTACACCAAAACCACCAGGCCTGAATGCAGCTAGTCTGCTAACAATGTGATATACAATAAACAGAGGGCTATAAATCTTCCCCCTTTTTCAGGGTAACAACACTGCTGAACTTTACATTGGCCAGGGTTCTCCCACCTAGCCATATGGAAAAAATACTTCTCCTCACAGCACACACATTGGATAAAAACTCCTTGAGGTATTAACTCCATCATGAGAGTGGTAAAACACCATTTTGAGAGTGATGAACACTGTACTGGAACTCAAAGTTCTGCAGCTTTCAACTGGCTTCTCTCTACACTGACATGCTCAAGCTTCACTGCCCACGTGAGACGAGTGACAAAGCCCATGCAGGTCCCAAAGCTCTTCCCCAGCAGAACCTCTCCAATGGTTTGTGCTGAGGGGCTGAGGGCAGGGATGAGAAAGTGTATCAGTTTTTAAAGAGGAAGGGGTGGGAGAGCATGAAAACAGCAAACTAGTGGAGAGCAATGGAAGACTCCACATCAGACAAATGAATGAACTCGAATGAATGCGTAAAGGACCATCTCTACTTGTTTTTATGCACAGAACTGGCACAGACATAAGCAGAGCACTTCTTAGGTGTCTGAGCATGTGGCTTGATCTCTGTGTGTTTCCACCCAGCCAATGAAGCTTTGAAAGGCACTCAGTCTAGGCTTTGTGATTTATCAGTTATTGCCAATTTCCTTCTGTCATAAGAGCTCCAACAAAGTGAAAAACCTGCTGGAAGTTCATGAGAGCTGACACCATGTGCTGCGATGGATCTGTGGCACTGCTATGGTCTATTATGCAAATATACATCAGTGGACTTTGTAACACATAAATTATGTAAATGCCCATTTAGAGAGACTTCAAAATGCAGATAGCTTGCCTGATGTTTGAAGACAATTAACATCTCTGACATGAACCCGTACTCAGGGACTGCTGTGCTAACAGCCTGTGGATGTCTAGGCCTAGCAAACCTTATTCTGCATGCAGATTCAATCTTGGTATGATGGACTTCAGCTGTCCATATCACTGACACCGCAGATTTTATGACCCTCTTCAATTTACTATTGTAGCAGTGCTGCAGAAGATCCGATCAGGGATTTAGGTATGCACTTGTTCATTTGGGATTATGAAGGTTTTTTCTTTATAATCAAGACTTTGGATTTTAATTGATACATTCCAAAGATCTACATGTCTGCATGAAGCCACATGGCTCATTCTCCTGCAAGGTAAGGGTTTGAGTCCTGGTTCTTGATCATAGATTCACAGAATCCTAGAATGGTCTGGTTGGAAGAGACATTAAAGCTCACCCAGTTCCAACACCTTCCACTAGAGCAGGTTGCTCCAAGCCCCTGTGTCCAACCTGGCCTTGAACACTGCCAGGGATGGGGCAGCCACAGCTTCTCTGGGCACCCTGTGCCAGTGTCTCACCACCCTCACAGGGAAGAACTTCTGCCTAATGTCTCATCTCAGTCTCCCCTCTGCCAGGTTAAAGCCATTTCCTTTGTCCTGTTTGTTGTCCAAAGCCCCTCTCCAGGTTTCCTGTAGCCCCTTTAGGCACTGGAGCTGCCCTAAGGTCTCCCCTTCAGGAGCCTTCTTTTCTCCAGGCTGACCCAGCCCAGCTCTCTCAGCCTGGCTCCAGAGGAGAGCTGCTCCAGCCCTCACAGCATCTTCATGGCCTCCTCTGGACCTTGACCCTTTTTTCATCTTTACAACAGCAGAAATGAAGCTGCAAGTGCCAGGAAGGGAAATGGAAGGCGATAGCAGCACAGCAGATGCTCCCTGGCAAGTGGNTCAGAGCAGAGCTGCTCCAGCCCTTCCAGCACTTCTATGGCCTCCTCTGGACTTGCTCCAACAGCTCCACGTCCCTCTTGTATTGGGACCCCAGAGCTGAATTTATTTTCCTTACTTCCAAAGTTTTATACAATTCTAACAGTTTTGAAAATATTTTGTCTGAAGGTAAATGCTCATGTGAATAAACTCATGTTTGCACTGAGGCTCTGGGTGAGACCTGAGTCAAAGCCAAAACATAACCAGCACAGACAAACAGGACTTTGGGCTTGATTATAAGCTCATGCTGCAAGCTTGACTCAATAGAATGCATTCCTCAGAGTGCTTAGTACTCATTAGGAAGCCTGGGCTCCCACTCAGAAATTAAATCAAGCAATTATGCCTATTTTATTTAACTAATTAATCTATTTTTTTTTGAGTCTACGAAAAATCTTTGATTGTTCTCAGTAAGCTCATGGCTGGAATCTGAGATCTCACAAAAATCTAGACTAAGCAATATATCCTCTGCTAAAAAAAGAAAACATAGAGCATCTACTTGGGTAAAGAATTTGGAGAAACTGGGGTTTCACCAGGGGTAATCTCAGCATCTCTTGGACTTCATTAAATTTGCGTTTAACTGCAGTTGAGATGGGTGAAATTAAGCTTTATACCTCAACAGCACTCTTTCTATTTGAAGCAATCGAATCAAAGTATCTTACCAAGGGCATCTTTCTACTTTCTAACTTCAGAGAACATTTATTCAGAGATAGCATGTGAGGATCATATAATTGGAGCCACCTGATGAAGAAAGGGCTGCAGACTGAGCTGGCTGGGGGGAAAAATACCTACTGTAAGGACAGATTAAAGATCTGAAGCAAAGTTCATAAAGACTCATGTGTTGCAAAGCAGAGGTAATAGCTTCCCAGACTGGCCGAGAAAATGCAAGGTGAATGGAAGAGTCTTTCTAATCACTGCTGGCTGAGTAGTATTCTCTGAGCTGTGAAGCTACTCTACAAAAACCACAGAGCTCAAAAGACTGTTCAGCTTTCAACTGTTCAGTTTCTTTGTTAGCCTGTTTAGGCTCCTCAGGACACAGACAGAAATTTCTGTAGATCTACCATAGCTAAGCATCATAGGGTCATGATCTTGATGGAGGCATTCATACACTACTATCAATAATGGGAAGACATACACCTTGACAACTAAAGGGCAATGAAGAACAACCATGGACATTTTTGATGTAATCAAAACCCAACACTTACTGGTACCCAGCACAGTTACAGGTTACCAGCCATTTAGTTTGGCTGTAATCAAACCTGAAACTTGAAGGCAGACAGATTTGAAGCCATCTAGTTGCAAATTTGGATTAAAAACATTAAAAATAATCACAAGAGATAGAACTAATCATTTCACTGAACTTTCTCCAAGTGATTTGTGTTGGGATATGCACTAAACACCTCTCTATTCCTGACTTGGTGACTCAAGCGATGCAGGCTTAAGGCCCAGTTAGAATTAAACTTAGCGAGGGATCTTAAGGATAACAAGAAGGGATTCTACAGGTATATCGCAAATAAAGCCACATAAGTTCTCACATGGCTATTCCATAAAGAAGAAGATATTGTGAGATGAGACCTGGCAACACTCAGAGCATTTATTTCTAGCTATAACGTGGGAGAAGAAAAGGCAGGAGAAGAGACGTATTTCTCTGCAAAAAAATACTGCACCTCACTGAACATCAAAAGGCAGTTTAGTTATGCCATTAACAGTAAATGAACAACCCCCCTAACCCCCCGTTTAAATGAGGAAACCATAGTTTTCTTGTGAAACACCAGTCCTTGTTCATGTAAGGATTATTGTAGAGGAAAACAAAGTCCCATGTACATGGACATGCTCAGCCTCTCCCTCCTGCCAACTTCCACCAGTTTTCATTAAAAATAGAATAGAAGCAAATTGCTTAACTTGTAAATGACAATCCTCACACCAAGGTGAGTTTGAAATTGAACTGGGAGAAGTGCCTGAAGCTTGCTTTCGACTTCATTACTAACCAGCTCTGCAGGGATGTTTTTTCACAACAGGTTGTGCTGAAAACTGAGCATCTGAAAACACAGAAATACCTCTACCAGCTGTCTCCAAGTAATGACTCAGCATGGCAGAGCATGGGCAGGCCACACATGGCTCTGCAAGGCATCCCCTATTTAGCCAGGCAGAAAGAGGAGAGGTAGAGAGTGATAGGACAGTGACAGCCAAGAGAGCAGAAACTCCATTTGTATTGAAGCTGGACATAAATGGCCACAAGAAGGGCTTGTCACCAGTGAAAGGGCAAGTAGGAAAAACATCTAGCCGCTGATAAATGAGACAGAGCGACAGAGGACACAGGAAAGCCTGAGGTTTTAGAAGCCTTCTCTGCCTTAGCTTCACTGGCAAGGACACTGCTCAGGTTCCTGTCACAGAGCCTGGGGAGTGAAAGAAAGAGAAGTTAGGGAGCATGTGCTGGTGCTGGGATGAGGATCAGTATTAGGGCTGCACAGGCAGCTGCCTACGGGAAGCTGAAAAAACTCTCTCATTGAAGGTACTAAAAACCAGACAGGGCACACAGGAATGGTGTTGGTAGAGCTGACTCTGGCTTGGAGCACAAACCCACACTAGAGAAAGCTTCTTCTCTGTTTTCAATCTACCACTGATCTATTCATTTTGATGAAGTGCAAATGAAAATGAACTACCCAATCAGTTTGTGACTGAATTTGTAACTATCTATAAAAACTGAGGGTGAACATCTTGTAAAAGGAATATACATTGGCAGCTATCACTGATGAAGTGCTATCAATAGGCATTAAAGCTGCAAATGGCAAGGTGTTGGCAAAGTGAGAGGAATTGCTGTGGAAAGTAAAAAGCCAATCTGTATGACGATCCGAGTGTACATAAAGTAGAGCAAATTACCAGACACACAGACATGAGAGTACAGAGGCATGGGAGCTGATTAAGAAGTCCTTGTAAAGAAATCTTGAAGGCTGGCCAGTTCCTCCTCATTCTCTGGCAGCCGTTCCAGCCGCTCAGCTCGTGAAAAGAGCACTGTCTGTGATGTGAGTGTACACGTGCTTGTGTATTACAGGGAGATGATGGATGTGCTATACCATGGCAAAGGGCTGCTTGGAACTGCCATCCCCCTTTCAGAACAATCCTGCTTTTCAAAGCCTCAGTCATCTTGGACAGACGCCAAAGACGGAGCCTTGAAAGGCCCAGCTCCTGAATTCCGCGGTGAAGGAATAACCCAGGCGTGTGCCTGGATGTACTGTGTGTCACTGGCACCTCCAGTGTGGGGCATTCAGAGGCTCTGCTGATAGGGTTCTACTTTCTGAGCACCTTATCCCGTACATTCATAACCTGAGAGACAGGCGATGGCCCTAAGACCCCACAAGCCCATTGATGGCTGGTTTTCCTTAAAACCAGGCTTCCTGGGTATTCTCAAGACATTCCTTTTCCCCACGTCTTTCTAATTAAATACAGTGGAGCCCCTGCTCTTTAGTCTGCTAACTAGTAAAATAAATCACTTTCTGGCCTAAAATATGCTAGTTCAAGTGGTGGAACCTGCAGCAGCTAAGCACCCTCAGGTGTCTGGGTTTTTTCCATTGCAGAGAAAATATGGATCATTTGAGGTTTGTCTCCAATATTGTTAATGCTGGCTTGTGGTAGGGCAAAAATACTTGTCACTAGGCTGAACTTGATATAACTGAAAGTTGAGCTTGGCTTACAGACCATAAAGGGAATGATTAAACTCAGGGTTTGTATTGGAAGATTATTCATTGCTTTATCTGCTATCCAGGAAAATTTCAATAGTGCAAGATGTCAGGGAAGCTGAGAGGAAGCAGGACTGCTTGCTCCAGGCCCAAGTTTCCCCTCTGGAAGGAGGGAGGAAGGAGACCATTAACCTGGGAAGCTGGCAATTAGTAACCAAAAAAAACCAACAAAAACAGGAGGCAGAGGACAGTTAAAAGCGAGGGGCTTCCTCCTACATCTGTTGTCCCCACCCAGAACCGCTTCACAGCCCTGCAGGGGGCTAATGAAACACGCTTGCATCGGGAACAGCCGCTGGGGCACTGGTTAAGAAGGTCTCTACTGGTGCTGCCAGGAAAAAGTGGTGAGTCCTACTAGTGGGGGCCTCTGCTTTGAAAGGCACAGAGGCCCCCATCTGTGGGCCTGATCTGGTCTCAAGGGAGGTGTGTTGCCTGCCCGGCTGTCCTGGGTTCAGCAGTTGCAGTCAGTTTTTCTTCTCTTTAGTAGCTGTGTTTTGACT